>CM040968.1:25786914-25831064 GCA_022985045.1 Macadamia tetraphylla | reverse complement strand
AGCCCCGCCGATGCCTTGACTCATCCTCGACCGCTTAGTCTCTCAACGATCATCGATCCTTTGCCCGCTGGTCTCAACTGCTCGGTCTTGATGTCGGCTGAACTTTGATGGAACTGATGATCTAAGCCCTTTCCCACCTCTCAACTCCCCGTCCTCCTTCTTTCGGTCCCGATAATCCTATTTTAAGCTCTTCTCTTTGTGTCTTCGACGATGCGATCAATCCTTCCCCTTTGCTCCTCTTTGCTAGGCATTCTCCCATTGGCTGCCTCTACGGCTATCATGCCCTCACTCCATTTGCATCCTTCGCCTTTTAACTCCACCAAAACCCTACCTAGTGCTGAGCTGGTTGAACTGCCTATTCAGCCTGAACCAATTTTTTACCCCCTTAACAACTTCATACCGGCTCAACTTCTAAATACCTTTTCCAAATTTTCAACGGATCATCCCTTGTACACAGGAAACCTTGACAACCCAATCCATGACCCAGCCTACCGCCCACATCCATCAACCATGCTAACACCTTCTTTGACCCGACTCCCTTGGACCCGATTCAATCTCCATGTCTTCGAGCCCATCGCTCAATCGCCTTTGGCTCCAGACGCCCCGAGTTCGCTAGCCAATAGGGTCTCCGACGACCCTGGATATCCCTTCCTCCATCGACATCCTCGCAATCTCGCCCGATGCCTCTACCTCCGCCCGTCAGAGCCCTCGCCTTTTCGCCTTACATCGCCGCCCCGAGCTCCAAGACTATTGTTTCCTCCCCGCCGATCTGCCGCTCCCTCGAGCCCCTCGCTCATTGATAGAGTTCTCTTTGATGCTGCTGCTACCGATGTTGCCCATCTCGATGCTCGGTTGGTCTCTTACAATGCCCCGCGATCCCTCTCCTATGCTTCGATCGATCATGATGGCAACTTGACGCCCAAGACAACTATTGATCCCACGATCAATCCCGATCTCTGCCGCTTACTCCTTCGCCTATTGGCTCTTATCAAATTACGAGGTCGCATGCCTTGCCTTGAAGCCGCTCGAGCTCTGCTGCCACTGGTCTTATGCTTGAATTGCCCACGCTATGCTGCTGCTATCACTATGCCTCTGCCGACTACTCCTCATCGGCTCTCATTTAGACCCTCCTTGTACCATTGAGAATTCCTGTCCCACATGTCTTGCTGCTACCTTCAGCCATGACCCTACCTCCTTGCCGTCTTCTTCCCCTACTCTTGTCTCCCCCACAACCCACACTAGCCTTAACCCACCATCCATCATTCACCCCATCAGAGAATTCCTGTCCCACATGTCTTGCTGCTACCTTCAGCCATGACCCTACCTCCTTGCCGTCTTCTTCCCCTACTCTTGTCTCCCCCACAACCCACACTAGCCTTAACCCACCATCCATCATTCACCCCATCAGCATTTCTTCTCCCTCCCTCCCCCTGTCTCTTAGGGCTCCAAGAAGAAAAAATCTTCCTCCTCTGCTACCAGATCCTCCTTGCGCTCTAAATCCTCCAACAATTATAAATTCGCCACCTTTAATCCCAGATCTAGCCCTCCTACCAAGCCCCCTTCTTCCAAATTCCCATCTCCTGGTCCTCTTGCTAACTCTTCTGAGCATTCGCTGCCCTCCCACCCCAGCTCTACATGACTCCTTGACCATCCGAATGTCTGAGCCTCAATTCATTCGCAAGCAAGCTGGAGATCCGCTCCCGATTCGCTCCTCCAAGTCCAATCTCTGTTGCCTTCTTAAGACTCGTGTTTTAGAGTCTAATGCTGCCCATATCGCCGCTTCCATTGCGCCCTCCTGGTCCTTTGCCAATAACTACCTCCATAGTCCTATCGGCAGAATCTGGATTCTTTGGAACCCCTCATACCTCTCCATCTCTCCCCTCTCCTCTTCGGACCAAGTCATCCACCTCTCCATCTCCCATGCTTCTGGTTCCTTCATCTGCTTCTTCTCGGTCATCTATGCCCATAACCTTGCCTCTCGTAGGCTCCCCCTTTGGTCTGACCTTCTCTCTTTACCCCCTCCTTCGACTCTCATCCCTGGGGGATTGGGGGTGACTTCAATGTCATCCGTTTCAGCCACGAGAAGCATGGAGGTAACCCGCTGACTTCTTGCGGTCAACTCCTTCAATGATTGCATTGATGATCTTGGTCTCAATGATCCAAGGTGGTCCGGCACCAAGCTTACGTGACAACCGCAGAGCCGGTTCTTCAAGGGTTGCCTATAAGCTTGACCGTGCTCTGGTCAATGAGCCTTGGCTAGAGTCCTTTCCCTCCTCCCACGCCTATTTCGATCTCCCTGGTATCTCTGATCACTGTCCCATGGATCTTCATGTTCTTCCTTTCTCCTCATTCGGTCCCAAGCCGTTCAAATTCTTTGACATGTGGACCTCCCACCAGGAATTTCTTCTCATTGTCCAAAATGCCTAGTCCATTCCCATTCCCCGCTCCCTCCCTCCCCTTGTTGCTTTTGCCAAAAAGCTCAAATCTGTCAAAGCTACCCTTAAGCTCTGGAATTCCTCCACCTTTGGCAACATCTCCTCGTGTCTCCTCTTGTCGAGACAAGCTTCTTCTCATTCA
The DNA here is from genome assembly GCA_022985045.1 of Macadamia tetraphylla. Lineage (NCBI taxonomy): Eukaryota > Viridiplantae > Streptophyta > Magnoliopsida > Proteales > Proteaceae > Macadamia > Macadamia tetraphylla. Next base: position 25,828,487 of record CM040968.1, on the reverse strand, counting down.
ATCCCAAATTCAGCTTGATTTGCTTAACCCTGTCCTTGCCTCTGATGAGAAGGCCACTGCTTCTGAGCTTGCCTTGCTTCTTGCCCAAGAAGAGAGCTTCTTTCGCCAGAAAGCTCATATCAAGTGGCTTGATCTTGAGACTCCAACTCCGCCTTCTTCCATCTCTCTCTCAAAGCTAGAAACAATGTGAATACCATCCCCAAGCTCCTCTCCTCCATTGGTACTGAGCTCCTCCTCCCCGAGGAAATCAAGTCTGAAGCTATCTCTCATTTCGAGGGAATCTTCTCCAAGCCCCTTCTTCCTTCTCCTCCTCCTATTCCCCCCTTCTCCTCAACAAATTCGTCCCCCCCTTCTCAACAAATTCGTCCCAAATGATCTTCTTCCTTCTCTTCTTTCCATCCCCTCCGACAAGGAAATCCTCTCTATCATCCTCTCCCATAAGGCCAATAAAGCCCCTAGCCCTGACGGCTTCAATATGGGATTCTTTTCCTCTTGCTGGAACATTATTCGTAAGGATCTCATCCTAGAGGTGAGGAGCTTCTTCCTCAACCCCTCTCAGATCAAAGGGGTCTCAATCACACCTTCCTCTACCTCATTCCTAAGAAGGAAGGTGCTGAAATGATGAATGACTTCATGCCTATTTCTCTGTAATCTGCTCTATAAGTTCATAGCCAAAATTCTGGCTAATAGGATTGGGAAATTCATTGATTCTCTTGTGAGCCCCAACCAATTTGCCTTCATTGCTGGGAGGAGCATTGCTGACAATATCATCCTCTGCCATGAGATTGTCGAGGATTTGATCGAAAAACTCCTCCCTTCTCAAAATTGACATCCACAAGGCTTTTGACTCTATCAGCTTGGGATTACATCTCTAAAGTCTTGCTCCAAATGTCCTTCCCCCTTCCTTTGTCCACGGATTTTCTCTGCATATCCACTCCCGTTCTCGCTTTAGTCAATGGTAGCCTCCTGGATACTTCCTTCTGGCAGGTATCCGCCAAGGCTGCCCTCTCTCCCCTTTCTTTCTCTCCATCTCTCGAGGTGCTCTCCTGCTCCATTCAGTTGGCCTTTGATATTCATCTCATTTCCCATATTCCCAAGTGTAAGCCCTTTCCTCACTCACCTTGCTTTTGCAGATGACACCATGGTCTTCTAAAGCTGATTCCTCTCCATCTCTTCCATTATGTCTCCCTTCATCCTTTGAATCCCTTTCTGGCTCTCCATCAACCTCCTCAAATCTAATCTCCTCCTCTCGGTTTCTCTTCCGATACTCAATCCCTTCTCCTTCAGATCACGGGCTTTTCCTTGGGTTCCTTGCCGTGAAATATCTAGGCCTTCCCTCATTTCCTCTAGGCTCTCGCCCACCATTGCCCCCTATGCTTGACTTGATCCGAAGAGGCTCCAGCTCGAAAGGCAAGCTCCTCTCCTATGCTAGTTAGCTTGTCCTTATTAGATCTGTCCTCCAATCTCTCCATCTCTTCTAGTCTAGGATCTTTATCCTTTCGAAAGTCTCTTCTGCTCCTTTCTCCGAAAGGTTCCAACACCTCCAAGTTTCTCCATCCATTGCCTTGGGCAAAGGTCGCTTGCCCAAGTCTCAAGGAGGTCTCGTATCGAAGGATCAAGGAGGTCAATGTTGTAGGCATTCTCAAGCTTATTTAGAAGATTGCCTCCAAGCATCAAGCATCCGGTGGACTGAGTATACTCTTCTTTGCTTGCCCATAACTCCCTTTGACTTGTCCTCCCTCTCGATGCCTCGTGGATTTGGCGAAAAATTTTTAGCCTCGATCCCTTACCCTTACTACTTGCTCCAACATCATTGGCAATGGGCATTCGACCTCCCTTTGATGGACCCTTGGCACCCCTCGGTATCCTTTCTTCTCTAGTCACCCCTAGAATCATCTATTCTTCGGTCTTTCCAAATCCTCTCCTGCTCCTCTATTCTTTTCCCCTCGGCTAGACCCTCCTCTCTCTCCTCCTCATGGATCGTGGGACTCCTCCCCCATTCTCCCCGGCATCGTGGAAGGGATGACAAATGTGTCCGCTTCCTCTTCCAATAGGTTGTTCTCCTCACCTCTTGGTCCTTTGTCGATCCTCGGTCCCGTTGTTCCATGGCGTAATCTCGCAGGTTCAAAGGTCATATTCCTTGGCACAACTTCACTACCAGAGATGTCTATCCAACTACCTCCCCACGCAATCCTTCCTTCTTCGCGGCACACCATGTCGACCGCCTGCCTCTCGCCTCGATGGTCAAGAGGATATCCCCACCTCTTCTTCTCTTGTCCTCTTTCTTCCTTGGTCCGGAAAACTGTCCTAGCTCGTCTGGCCTTCCCTAGGTTAATTCTTCCTTGATAGGGAATGTATTTGGGTTGATATGACTTTTGTGGCTCCTCCATCTATGACACCATTGGCAAGCTTGCCTTCTCTACTACAATTACTCACCTCGGATGGAGTGTAACCTCGAGATGGTCCTCCAACTCCGCCTCCCGGATAGGATTTGGAAAGTCATCTTCTTTGATGTTGCCTCGTAAATCCACCTCGAACTCCTTCCGATCCCGCCAATCCCTTGTCTCGTAAATGACCACATAATCTCTTCCTGAGCCTTTGCTTCCCCCTCCCCTCCTCCATGACCCTCTCCTCGCCCTCGCCCTCGTCCCTCACCCCCCATCCCCTCTCTCCTCCTCCTCCCCTTCCCTCCCCCTCCCTCCTCCTCCTCCCCCTCCTCCTCCTTGGCTGTTGGTTGTTGGTTGTTGCTTGCTGCTGTTGGTTGTTGGCTACTGCTAATGTTGTTGTTTGTCTCTTTGTTGCTTTTTGCTTTTTGCTTTGTTCCCCCCAGGGGCTGGCTTTTCCTTGTTGGCTTAAGCCTCCCCTCCCCCCTTTTCCCTTTGTATTTTCTCTTCTCTTTGGGTATAAATTTATTTACTCATCCAAAAAAAAAAAATCTGATTGGATATGGACCTGATACCATATATTCAGATGTAATAGACCCTAAAGAAAATTTGGAGCATATACCACCTAGATCGAATTCTAATCCAATCCATTTACAGCCCTCCTGACAAGTTTGTACTGAGTTTTTAAGCATTAGTCTATATATATATATATATATATATACACCATATCCAATACAAACTTTGAGATTTCAGATTAAATATCAGAAAAAAATTCAGACAAAAGTTTCTTTATCTATATCCCTACTCTGATTTCTTATATCTATTAACTTCCTATGGTTTCTCTATCTTTCCTATTTCATTCAAAAATCAAAATTCATATGTTTCAATTCTAATTTATTTTTGCATATCTGAATGAGAATACTCTCAAACTAGCAAACATCCAAAATTTCAAGAAATTTATCAAAATTTATAACTCAGGTAGTTCCTAGGGGAACATGCCAGTATGTGATGTGAGTCCATATGTGTGTTCTAGCTGGCGAATTGACAAAAAGGTGGAGTGGAGTGCAAATTCGAATAGACTGGGGAAATTCAAAAAGGGAGAAGCCTGTGGGCTATGAGTGCATCAACAAGCATGGTATTAAAAAATTTATGTTAAGTTCACTACAGCTTTCTCCAAATAAGTCATTTCACTAATCAAGAAATAAGTCCACTCCGAAACTAATGAAATGATTTTGACAAGAAGATATTGTTAACGCTTTGGACCTTGTTACTCAAACCACAATGGATGTAAACGTCCCAAAACAAACAAGAATAGCACATGTAACTCATCTACCCATCAATGCTTAAAGTGTTTTTAGAAACATGGTTAAAATAAACTCCATAAATGCAGTATTAGCACCTGTGTTTCGAAGGCACGGAAGAAATTCTGTCCAAGGTTGTGGCTAGTTCCAGCCTGTAGAGCTCTTCGATCACCCATCATGGCTTCAATTGTATATGTCCTCAGAGCACCAGCAAATGTCTCAAGCCTAGATTTTCGACCTGCAATGACAGGTATTGCTGCTTGCTCATAAGCAAAGTTTTTATAGACATCGACCATTTTTAATGCCTGCAATAAAACAACATCAATACAACAATAGAACAGCCTTTTCCCAACTAAATGGGATCGGCTAATAAAACAACATCAATCAATTAAATATAAAGCATATTTTAAATTAAGTGGGAAATCTTTGAGTAAAGATGGTGCACTCTTCTTCTCGCCACTTCAAGGGTTGCATGCTGTATGACCCTCTTGCCACAAAAATTCAAGGGTCCTAATGAAAGGTTTTGTCCTCAATTCCCATCTTGTGACATTTGCCCACTGAGAAATTAACAAGGGGAAAACCGTAAGGCAAAATTCACATTTAGAATAAGAGTATAGGTAGAATATTGACCAAAACAAGGCACCTGATTAATCATGAGTGGAAGATCGCGGTAGCTATGGATCCATTGAGTAAACTTGTAATTCACAATGGTTTCACTAGTAGGTCGACAGTATCTCAAATGTGCAACAGAAAGATATCAAAGCCAAATTTCAGGCAGAATCTTTTCACAGACTTGGTTAAAAGGTAAAAGCTATAAGGAAAAAAAAAATTAAATAAAATAAACAAGAGAATTTACCACAAGCTTTTCTTCAAGTTCTTTTCCTCCTCCAATAGTCACAACTGCCAATTCTGGACTGAAACCCTCAACATGCTTCCCCCAACCACTAAAGGAAAGGCTCGACGAAGGGCCCTTGATCCGGGAAAACACTTTCGGAGATCCGGGTATACCGAGAACAACCATTTCCAGTTACCGTTTATTAGTAAAGTGCCATTGGTTTTGAGGACCTAATCTACTTAGGGATGAACGCATAATGAGCACCCAACCAAGTGTAGGCCCCTTAGTCAGGTCTACTTGGCCGTGGCATCAGCTCCTAATCGTGGGTAAACCCCTCGGTCTTGTGTGCTTAGATTTATCCTGAGCCCTCAACCAAAGGAAAGCCCTTCGATCAGGTGTGCTCGGCCTTGGCCTGAGCTCCCAACCGAGAGTAGTCCCTTCAGTCAGAGTACTCGGTGGTGGCTTGAGCTCCCAACCGAGGGTAGCCCCTTCGGTGTGGTGTGGTGTGTTTGGCCTTGGTCAGAGCCCCCAACTAACGGTATGCCCTTCGATCAGGTGTGCTTGGCCTTAGGCTGAGCTCCCAACCAAGAATAGGCCCTTTGGTCAGGTGTACTCGGCCATGGCCTAAGCTCCCAACCGAGGGTAGGCCTTTCGGTTAGGTGTGCTCAACTTTAGCTTAAGCCCCCAATCGAGGGTAGGCCCTTCAGTCAGGTTTGCACAGCCTTGGCTTGAGCCCCCAACAAAGGTAAGGCCCTTTGATTACATATGCTCGACTTTGGTTTGAGCTCCCGACGAAGGTAGACCTTCGTTAGGTATGCTCGCTTGGCTTGATCACCTAACCGAGAGTACACCTTCACAGTGTACTCGGCCAGGCTGAGCTCCCAACCAAGGTTGTCCTTCGGTCCGTGTGTTTGGCCTTGATGAGCCCCACCAAGGTCGGCCCTTCGATCAGGTGTGCTCGGCTTTGGCCTGACCCCAAACCAAGGGTAGGCCCTTTGGTCAAGTTTGGTCGACCTTGGCCTGAGCTCCTAATCGAGGGTAGGCCCTTCGATCAGTTGTTCTCGGCCTAGGCATAAACTGCCAATTGAGGGTAGGCACTTTGTTCAAGTGTGCTTGGCTTAGGCCTAAGCCCCCATCTGAGGTTAGGCCTTTCGGTTTGGCTTTCTTAGCTTTAGCCCGAGCCCCAAAGAGGTAAAACCTCATCGAGGCAAGACCTTCGTCAGCTATGCTCAACTTTGCTCGAGCTCCCAACCGAGGGTCGGTCTTTGGTCATGGAGCTCATATTAGCCTAAGCACCCAACTAAGGTAGGCCCTTTGATCGGCTGCTGGCCTCGAGCTCCCAAATGAGGGTAATATCATCCATGAGGCATACATGGCCTTGGATTTAACTCCCAACCAAGGGAAGGCCTTTCGTCACCGTGCTCGGCTTTGGTTTGAGCTCTCAACCGAGGGTAGGCCCTAAGGTCGTGTGTTTAGCTTTACTCGAGCCCTTAACCAAAGGAAATCCTTCAATCACGTGTGCTCAACTTTGGCCCGAGCTCCCAACCGAGAGTAAACCCTTCCGTCAAGTGTACTGACAGTGCTGAGCTCCCAACAGAGGGTAGGCCCTTCAAGATAGTGTGTTTGGCTTTGGCTAGAGCCCCAACCGAGGGTAAGCCCTTCGATCAAGTGTTCTCAACCTTGGCCTGACCCTAAACTAAGAGTAGACCTTCGTCAGTTTGCACGGCCTTGGCTTGAGCTCCAAGATCACACAGCAGTGCTTTCACCTACAAAAAAGGATTTATTTCTAAAGGCATCACCGTGAATGATACTAGAAAACAAATAAATGATATAGGCATAACTTATCAGCAATTATACAATCTTTGTTGTACGCAAGGCTCATCTACATCTATATTCAAGCAGGGGTGCTTTTAGCTGCAAACAAACAAAACCAAACGACATATATATATATATATATTGGAGGGGGTGGAATAATTACAAAACTACATGTAACTTCGTTTCTAGAAGGGAAATCTGTTACGTAAATCCTACTTTGTTGTTACCCAAGTCAAGTTCCTGCACAATTGGAAAAAAACTATCAATAAACTTTTTGAAAGCAAAAAACTAGTTCTTGTAAAACAATATAGTGAATCTAACTAAACTTGTGTTACAGACTAAGTGGTAGTAATAAAAAAAAGGTGACTGTTGTCCTTCACTTTGTATCCTCATTAGTCCCCCTTCTTTCGTACACGCTTTAGATAAGATGTACCATCGCATGATTAGACAATGAGGAGTCCCCTGATGCCTTCCCACACCTAGTGGTTCTCTCCTAAAGTAATACCACAAAACAAGGTGTAAGTGATAAAGAAGGAAGGAGATAGATCAGTACTGAAAATGTGCAGTATAAAAAATAACAATTGGAATTACTAGGATACCTTGGCACTAGTATTTTAACAGGTTCTCCTTTTATCTTTCTCCTGCAAATAAAGATTGATTTCTAAATTCATCAATATGAATGATATTTGGAAACAAATAAAAGACAAGCAAAACTTATTTGCAATTCTACAACCTTTGATGTAAGCAAGGCTCATTTTTAACCAAGTTAATGTTGCACAGCTTTTTCCTGCATACAAAGAAAGCCCTACCATGTATATAATATATATATATATATATATTTTAGAAGAGGGTTGTGGAATAATAAAAAACTACATATTTAGAGAATATTTATAAACAAGAAAACATCGATTTTATTACATAAATCTTACCTTGTCGTTGTCCAAACCAATTTCCGCACAATTGAAAAACTATCAATAAATTTTCAAACCAAAAATTAGTTCTTGTAAAACAATATAGTGAATTTAACTAAACTCATGCATAAGTCGAGTGGTAGTAATCAAAGATGAATATTGTCATTCACTTTGTATCCTTATTTGTCCCCCTTTCTTTGGTGCACCTTTTAGATAAGTACTATTGTCAAGATTAAACAATGAGAAGTCCCCGACGCCTTCCCACACCTAGAGGTTCCTCCTAGAGTAACACCATAAACAAGGTATAAGTGTTAAAGAAGGAGATCCTTCGTCAACTATACTCGGCCTTGGCTTGAGTTTCCAACCAAGGGTAGGCCTTTGGTCGTGTGCTCGACCATGGCCCGAGCCCCACTTGTTAGGGTAGGCCCTTTGGTTAAGTCTTCTCAAGATTGGCCTCAGCTCCTATACGAGGGTTAATACCTTCCATCCGTGTGCTTGGCATTGGCTTTAACTCCCAACGAATCAAGGTTGGCACCTCAATTAAGTCTGCTGGCTTTGGCCTAAGCTCTCAACCGAGGGTAGGCCCTAAGATTAAGTGTGCTTAGCTTTATTGTGAGCCCTAAACCAAAGGAAAGCCCTTCGATCAGTGTGTCGACCTTGGCCCGAGCTCCCAACCAAGAGTAGTCCCATCACAAAGTACTCGCCATGGCCTCGAGATCCCAAGAGGGTAGGCCCTTCAGTAGTGTGTTTGGCATTAGCGAGCCCCAACCGATAATATGCCCTTCGATCGTGTGATGGCCTTACAATAAGTTCCAACCGAGACTAGGCCCTTGGTCGTGTACTCAGCCATGGCCTAAGTTCCCAATCGAGGGTAGGCCTTCCGGTTATGTATACTCGGTTTTGGCTTGAGCCCCCAATTGAGGGTAAACCTTCAACAGTTTGTATAACCTTGGTTTGAGCCCCAACAGTTAGGACCTGCCGAGCATATATGCTCGACTTTTATTTGAGCACCCAACCGAGGGTAGACCTTCGTCAATTGTGCTCTTCCTTGGCCTCGATCTCTTGCAGAGTACACCTTCAATCAGTGTACTCACTGTGGCTGAGCTCCCAATAGAGGGTAGTCCCTTCGGTGGTGTGTTGGGCCTGGCTCGATCCCCATCAAGGTAGACCCTTCGTCAGTGTGCTGAATTTGGCCTGACCCCAAACCAAGGGTAGGCCCTTCAGTCAGTTGTGCCCGACCTAGGCTTGAACTCCCAACTGAGGGTAGACACTTTGGTCAGGTCTACTCAGCCTAGGCCTAAGCCCCATCCAAGGTTAGGCCCTTTGGTTTAGCTTGCTAGGCTTTGGCCTGAGCCCCAAACAGAGGCAAGGCCCTTTGGTCATCTATGCTCGCCTTTGGCCTAAGCTCCCTACTTAGGGTAGGCTCTTTGGTCAGGTGTGCTCAACCTTAGCCTGAGCCCCCAAACGAGTGTAGGCCCCTCGATCAGGTCTATTCAGCTTTAGCCTAAGCTCTCAATCGAGAGCAGGCCCTTCGGTTAGGTGTACTCGGTCATGGCCTGAGCTCCTAACCGAGAGTAGGCCATTCGGTCAAGTGTGCTTGGTTTTGGTCTGACCCTAAACTGGGAGTAAACCCTTTGGTCAGGTTTGCACGGCCATGGCCAAAGCTCCTAACCGATGGTAGGCCCTTCGGTTAGGTGTGCTCGGGCTTAGCTTAAACTTCCAATTAAATGTAGGCAATTTGGTCAGGTCTGCTCAGCCTTAGCCTATGTTTCAACTGAGGGAAGGCCCACCGGGAAGGTGTGATTGGCTTTAGCCTAAGCCCTCAAACCGAGGGTAGGCCCTTCAACTGTAAGCTGCTGCCTTAGCCTCGATCTCCCAACCAAGGAAGGCTATTAGATCAGATATGCCCAGCTTTGACTTGACCACCTAATAGAGAGTAAGCCCTTTGGTATGGTGTGTTTGCTATTGGCCGGAACTCCCAACCGTGAGTAAGTCGTTCTATCAGGTCTGCTCGACTTTAGCCTAAGCCCCCAATCGAGGGTAGGCCTTTGACCAGCTTTGCTTGATTTTAGCCTGAGCTCCAAACCTAGGGTAGGTCCTTCGGTCAGGCATGCTCGGCTTTGGCCTAGACTCCCAATTTAGGGTAGACACTTCGATCAGGTGTGCTCGGCATTGGGTTAAGCCCCAACCGAGGGTAGGCCCTTCAGTCTGATTTGCTCAGATCTGGCTAGAGCCACCAATCGAGGGAAGGCCCTACGGTCAGATATGCTCAGCTTTGGCCTGAGCTCACACCCGAGGGTAGGCATTTGTAAAAGTGTGTTTAGTTTTGGCCTGAGCCCCCCATCGAGGGTAGGCGCTTCAGTCAGGTCTACTCGGCCTTGGCTTGAGCCCCCAACTGAGGGAAGGCCCTACGATCAGGTCTACCCGGCCTTGCCCTGAGCTCCTAAACGAGGGTTGGCCCTTTGATTAGGTGTGTTCGGCCATAGACTGAGCTCCCAACTGAGAGTAGGCCCTTCAGTCAGGTATACTCAACCATGGCCTACGTCCCCAATCAAAGGTAGGCCCTTCGGTTTGGTGTGCTCGGCTTTGGCCAAAGCCCCTAATCAAGTGTAGGCCCTTCAATCAAGTTTGCTCAGCCTTGGCTTGAGTCCACAACCAAGGGAAGGCCCTTCGATCAAGTTTGCTTGGCCTTGCCCTGAGCTCCCAAATGAGGGCAAGCCCTTCTATAAGGTCTGCGTGGCCTTAGGCTAAGCTCCCAACCGAGAGTAGGGCCATCAGTCAGGTGTACTCGGTCATGGCCTACGCTCCCAACCAAGGGTAGGCCCCTCGGTTAGGTGTGCTCAGATTTGGCCAGAATCCCTAATCGAGGGTAAGCCCTTCAGTCAGGATTGCTCAACCTTTACTTAAGCCCTTAACCGAGGGAAAGCCCTTTGATCACGTATGCTCGACTTTGATCTGAGCTCCCAACATAAGGTAGACCCTTCGGTCAGATGTGCTCGGCCTTGGCCTGAGCTCCTAACCGAGAGTACGCCCTTCCATCAAGTGTACTCAGCTGTGGCTAAGCTCCCAACCGAGGGTAGGCCCTTCGGTTAGGTCTGCTCTACCTTGGCTTGAGCCCCCAAACGAGTGCAAGCCCCCCGGTCAGGTCCACTCAGCCTTAACCTGAACTCCCAATAAAAACTAGGCCCTTCGATCAGGTGTACTTGGCTATGGCCTGAGCACCCAACCGAGGCTAGCCCTTAAGTCTAGTGTGTATAGCCTTGTCTAGAGCCAGCAACCGAGGATAGGAGCTTCGGTCAGGTATGCTCGGCCTTGGTTTAACCCCAAAATCGAGAGTAGACCCTTCAGTCTAGTTTTCATAGTCTTAGCCGGGGCTCCTAACCGAGGGCAGGCCCATCGATTAGGTGTGCTCGGCTTTAGCTTGAACTCCCAATTAATGGTAAGCACTTTGGTCAAGTGTGCTCGGCCTAGGCTTAAGCCCCAACCGAGGCTTGACCCTTTAATCAGGGTGATCGGCTTTAGCCTCATCCCCAAATGGAGGCAAGACCCTTCGGTAAGCTATGCCCCTTTTTTCCCGAGCTCCCAACCAAGGTCGGCCCCTTTTGGTTAGTTATGCTCGGTGTTGGCCTAAGCCCCCAAACTAAAGGTAGGCCCTTTGGTCAGGTCTACTCGACCTTGGCCGAGCTCCCAAATGAGGGTAATACCTTCCGTGAGGCATGCTTGGCCTTGACTTTAACTCCCTACCGAGGGAAGGCCTTTCGTCGTGTGCTCACTGGGCTATGCTCCCAACCGACATAGGACCTTCACTAGTGTGCCTGATTTGGCCTCGAGCTCACAACCGAGGGTAGGCACTAAGGTTAGGAGTGCTCAGCTTTACTCTGAGCCCTTAAGCAAAGGAAATCCCTTCGATCAGATGTGCTCGGCTATGGCCTGACCTCCCAATTGAGAGTAGACCCTTCAGTCAGGTGTACTCAGTCGTGGCTAGAGCTCCCAACCGAGAGTAGGCCCTTCAGTATGATGTGTTTGGCTTTAGCTAGAACCCCCAACCGAGGGTAAGCCCTTCGATCAGGTGTTCTTGGCCTTAGCCTGACCCTAAACTGAGAGTAGACCCTTCGGTCAGGTTTGCACGACCTTGGCCTGAGCTCCAAGTTCATACAGTAGTGCTTTCACCTATAAAGAAGGATATATTTCTAAAGGCATCACTGTGAATCATACATGAAAACAAATAGATGACATAGGCATAACTTATCTACAATAATACAATCTTTGTTGTACGCAAGGCTCATCTACATCCACGTTCATACAGGAGTGCTTTTAGCTGCAAACAAACAAAACCAAACTATATAAATATATATATTGGGGGGAGGAATAATTACAAAACTACATATTTAGAGAACTTGTCTAAACAAGAAAACTTCATTTCTCGGAGAGAAATCTATTACAAAAATCCTACCTCGTCGATACCCAAGTCAAGTTCCTGAACAATTGGAAAAAAACTATCAATAAATTTTTTGAAACAAAAAATTAGTTCTTGTAAAACAATACAGTGAATTTAACTAAACTTGAGTTACAGACTGAGTGGTAGTAATCAAACAAAGGTGAATGTTGTCCTTCACTTTGTATCCTCATCAGCCCCTCTCTTCCTTCTCCTTTTAGATAAGGTGTACTATCCAAGATTAGACAATGAGCCGTAAACAGTCCCCACGCCTTCCCACACCTAACGGTTCCTCTTAGAGTAATACCACAAAACAAGGTGTAAGTGATAAAAAAGGGAGGACATAGATCAGTTCTGAAAATGTGCAACATATAAAATAGCTATTGGAATTACTAGGATACCTTGGTGCTAGTATTTTAACAAGTTCTCCTTTTCTCTCTCTCTTGCAAATAAAGATTGATTTCTAAATTCATCAACATGAATGATAATCGGAAACAAATAGAAAACAAACGTAAAACTTATCAGCAGTTCTACAACCTTTGATGTAAGCAAGGCTCATCTTCAACCAAGTTCATGCTGCACACGTTTTAGTTGCAAACAAAAAAATCCCGATTATGCATAATATATATATGTATTTTTTTGGAAGGGGGTTGTGGAATAATAAAAAACTACATATTTGGAGAACATGTATAAAGAAGATAACATCGTTCTAGGAAAGAAACATATTACATAAATCTTACATTGTCGTTGTCCAAGTCAAGTTCCGCACAATTAGAAAAAAAAATATCAATAAATTTTCTCAAACAAAAAATTGGTTCTCGTAAACAATACAAAGAATTTAACCGACTTATGTTACAAGATGATTGGTAGTAATAAAAGGTGAATATTGTCATTGACTTTGTATCTTTATTAGTCCCCCTTCTTCTCGGTGCTCCATTTAGATAAGAAGTACAATTGTCAAGATTAAACAGGAGGAGTTCCCGACGCCTTCCCACACATAGAGGTTCCTCCAAGAGTAAGACCACAAAACAAAGTGTCGGTTCTGAAAATGTGCAGATATAACACAAGAATCGGAATTGCTAGGATACCTTGGTGCTAGTATTTTGACAGTTCTCCTTTTCTTTCTCCCGCAAATAAAGATTGATTTCTAAATTCATCAACATGAATGATATTCGAAACAAATAGAAAACATAGGCAAAACTTATCTCAGTTCTACAACCTTTGATGTAAGCAAGGCTCATCTTCAACCAAGTTCATGCTACATGCTTTTAGTGGCAAACAAAGAAATCCCGACTACGATATAATTTATATATATATATATATATATTTTTGGAAGGGGTTGTGGAATAATAAAAACTACATATTTGGATAATATGTATAAACAAGATAACATCGCTTCTAGGAAAGAAATCTACTACATAAATCTTACCTTATCGTTATCCAAGTCAAGTTTCGCACAATTAGAAAAAAAATATCAATAAATTTTCAAACAAAAAATTGGTTCTCGTAAACAATACATGATTTAACCACACTTATGTTACAAGATGATAGGTAGTAATAAAAGGTGAATATTGTCATTGACTTTGTATCTTTATTAGTCCCCCCCTTCTTCTGGTGCTCCTTTTAGATAAGAAGTACTATTGTCAAGATTAAACAGTGAGGAGTTCCCTGACGCCTTCCCACACCTAGAGGTTCCCTCCAAGAGTAAGACCACAAAACAAAGTGTCGGTTCTGAAAATGTGCAGATATAACACAAAGAATCGGAATTGCTAGGATACCTTGGTGCTAGTATTTTGACAGTTCTCCTTTTCTTTTCTCCTACAAATAAATATTGATTTCTAAATTCATTAACATGAATGATATTCAGAAACAAAATAGAAGACAAAGGAAAAACTTATCTGTAGTTCTAGAATCTTTGATATAAGCAACGCTCATCTAAAACCAAGTTCATGTTGCACTGCATATTTGGAGAATAAGTATAAACAAGATAATTTCGTTTCTAGGAAATAAATCTATTACATAAATCTTACCTTGTCCTTACCCAAGTCAAGTTCTTGCATAATTAGAAAAAAATTATTAATAAATTTTATGACAGCAAGAACTTGGTTCTTGTAAATCAAACTAGTGAATAAAACTAAGCTTACGCTACAAGCTAAGTGCTAGTAATCAAACAAAAGTGAATGTTGTCTTTCACTTTGTATCCCCCTTGGTCCCCCCTTTTTTTCTTTGGTACTCTTTTTAAGATTAGAAGCCCTATTGTTAAAATTAGACAGTGAACACGGAGTGGGTGATCACAAACTTTTTTATAGTTTTTTTATATATATATATTTTAAATTCCATCATTCCCACCTTTTTTTTGGGAAAAACATATTTGAGTCTCCAAAGTAAACTATGCTTAGGCACATTTGACTATTTTATGGGAGAAGGTTCTCTGAGCAAGCAGGGTGCTCGGCATTGGCGAGAGCTCGCAATCGAGGGAAGGCCCTTCGGTCAGGTTTGCTCAGCTTGGGCCTGAACTCCCAACTGAAGGTAGGCACTTCAGTCAGGTGTGCTCGGCTTTGGCTTGAGCCTCCAACAGAGGCATAGACCTTTGGTCATCTATGCTCGGCTTTAGCTTGAGCTCCCAACTAAGGGTAAGCCCTTTCGTCAGGTGTGCCCGACCTTGGCCTGAGCACCCAACCGAGTGTAGGCCCCTCAGTCAGGTCTTCTCGGCCATGGCCTGAGCCCCCAATCGAGGGTAGGCCCCTCGGTCTTGTGTTTGGCCTTAACCAGAGCACTTAACCGAGGGTAGACCCTTAGCCTGATCTCCTAACCTAGAGTACACCCTTCAATCAGGTGTACTCAGTCGTGGCTGAGCTCCCAACCGAGGGTAGTCCCTTCGGTTTGGTATGTTTGGCCTTAGCTTGATCCCTTACCGAAGGTAGGCCCTTCGATCAGGTGTTCTAGAATTTGGCCTGACCCAAACTGAGGGTAGGCCCCTTAGTCAATTTTGCTCTGCCTAGGCATGAACTCCAAACTGAGGGTAGGAACTTTGGTTAGGTCTGCTCAGCCTTGGCCTAAGCCCCCATCCGAGGTTAGGTCCTTCAGTTTGGCTTGTTTGGCTTTAGCCTAAACCCTAAACAGAGGCAAGGCCCTTCGGTCATCTATGCTCGCCTTTAGCCTGAGCTCCCAATTAAGGATAAGCCCTTTGGTCAGGTGTACTCGACCTCGGCCTGAGCCCCCAAACGAGTGTAAGCCCTTCGATTTGGTGTGTTTAGCCTTTGCCTGAGCCCCTACCGAAGATAGGCTCTTTGTCAGGTGTGCTCGGCTTGGCGCGACCCCAAACCGAGGGTAGGCCCATCACTCAAGTTTGCTCGACCTTGGCCTGAGCTCCTAACCGAGGGTAGGCCCTTGGCGGCTTGTGCTCGGTCTAGGCTTGAACCCCAACCGAGGGTAGGCACTTTGGTTAGGTGAGCTTGGCTCTAGGCCTAAGACCCTATCCAAGGTTAGGCCCTTTAATTTGGCTTTCTGCTTTAGCCTAAGCCCTAAACAAAGGCAAGGCCTTTCGGTCATCTATGCTCGACTTTGTCCTCGGCCCCAATCGGGGCGGCCCTTTGTTGTGTGCTCAACCTTGGCCCGAGCCCCCAAACGAGTGTAGGCCCCTCTCGATCGCCTACTCACCTTAGCCTCGAACTCCCAATCAAGAATAGGCCCTTTGATCAGTGTACTTGGCCATGACCTTAGCACCCAACCGAGGGTAGGCCCTTCGGTCCAGTGTGTCTAGCCTTGTGAAGAGCCCCAATCCGAGGGTAGGCCCTTCGGTCAGGTATGCCCGGCCTTAGTTTGACCCCAAACCGAGAGTAGACCTTCACAGTTTGACACCTTGTTCGGGCTCCTAACCGAGGGAAGGCCCTTCGGTTAGGTGTGCTCAGCTTTAGCTTGAACTCCCAATTAAGGTTTAGCACTTTGGTCAGGTGTGCTCGGCCTAGGCTTAAGCCCCTAACTGAGGCTTGACCCTTCAATCAGGGTGTTCGGCGTTAGCCTCATCCCCACATCGAGGCAAAACCCTTTGGTTAGCTATGCCCGGCTTTTGCCTAAGCTCCTAACCGAGGGTCGGCCCTTTGGTCAGTGGAGCTCGACATTGGCCTAAGCACCCAACTAAGGTAGGCCCTTTGATTAGGTCTGCTCCGCCTTGGCCTGAGCTCCCAAATGAGGGTAATATCATCCATGAGGCATACTTGGCCTTGGCTTTAACTCCCAACCGAGGAAAGCTTTGTCCGAGCCCAAGTTCATACAAGAGTGCTTTCACCGCAAAGAATGATTTTTTTTTGAAAGCATCACTTTGAATGATACTAGGAAACAAATAGATGACATATGCATAACTTATCTGCAATTATACAATCTTTGTTGTAAGCAAGGCTCATCTACATCCACGTTCATGTAGGAGTGCTTTTAGTGCAAACAAACAAAACCAAACTATATATATATATATATATAATAGGGGTGGAATAATTACAAAACTACATATTTAGAGAACTAGAATAAATAAGATAACTTCGCTTCTAGGAGAGAAATCTTTTACGAAATCCTACCTCGTCGATACCCAAGTCAAGTTCCTCGCACAATTGGTGAAAACTATCAATAAATTTTCTAAAACAAAAATTAGTTCTTGTAAAACAATATAGTGAATTTAACTAAACATGCATTAAGATCGAGTGGTAGTAATCAAACAAAAGTGAATATTGTCCTTCACTTTATATCCTCATTACCCCCTTCTCTTCGTAGTCCTTTTTAGATAAGACATATCTGTCAAGATTAATTAGTGCTAAGTCCCTAACGCCTTCCCACACCAAGGTGTAAGTGATAAAGAAGGGAGGAGATAGATCAGTTCTGAAAATGTGCAGCAAATAAAATAGCAACTGGAATTACTAAGATACCTTGGCGCTAGTATTTTAACAGATTCTCCTTTTCTTTTCCCGCAAATAAAGATTGATTTCTAAATTCATCAACATGAATGATATTCGGAAACAAATAGAAAACATAGGCAAAACTTATCTGCAGTTCTACAACCTTTGATGTAAGCAAGGCTCATCTTCAACCAAGTTCATGCTACACAGCTTTTAGTGGCAAACAAAGAAATCCCGACACGTATATAATTTTATATATATATATATATTTTTTTTTTTTTTTGGGAAGGGGTTGTGGAATAATAAAAACTACATATTTGGAGAATATGTATAAACAAGATAACATCGTTTCTAGGAAAGAAACCTACTACATAAATCTTACCTTATCGTTATCTAAGTCAAGTTCCTGCACAATTAGAAAAAAAAAAAATATCAATAAATTTTCTAAAACAAAAAAATTGGTTCTCGTAAAACAATACAGTGAATTTAACCAGACTTATGTCACAAGATGATTGGTAGTAATAAAAGGTAAATATTGTCATTGACTTTGTATCTTTATTAGTCCCCCCCCTTCTTCTGGTGCTCCTTTTAGATAAGAAGTACTATTGTCAAGATTAAACAGTGAGGAGTTCCCTGACGCCTTCCCACACCTAGAGGTTCCCTCCAAGAGTAAGACCCATAGTTGTCAAGGCGTCGCTTAGGCCGCCTTGGCGTCCCGGCGGTAAATTATAGGCATGGCAGTACAACGACTAATGTTTTCACACTTGGCGGTCGCTTGACGGCTAGGCGACGCTTAGGCCGCCATGGACGCCATAACACGCTTTTAGTACCTGGGCGGTCGATTTTTTTTTTTACTAACAATATTTTATTTATTATATTTTAATTGAGTTTTTTTTTTTTTACTAACATTTTGTCTATTATGATATGGCCATACCGCCACCGTTGAGACCAAACCCTACGATTTCAAATTTCCAATTAACACCACGAGAAAGTCACAGACTACAACCTCGATCGAAGCTCGAGAGTTCAAGAGACGAAAACCTCGATCACGCAACATTCTTCTCTTCTCCTTCTCCGCAGCCACCGCACGACTTCCCTCCTCTCCTTCTTCTTCTCCTTCTCCGCAGCCACCGCTGGTTCTTCTCTTTCCTTCTCCGCAGCCACCGCTGCAATCGTTTCCTCTCCTTCTCCGCAGCCACCGCTGCAATCTTCTCTCCTTCTTCTTCTCCGCAGCCACCGCAACTTTCTCCTCCTTCTCCTTCTCCGGAGGCCACCGCTGCAAGTCTTCCTCCTTCTCCTTCTCCGCAGCCACCGCTGCAACTCTTCTCCTCCTCCTTCCCCGCAGCCACCGTGCAAGTCTTCTCCTCCTTCTCCTTCTCCGCAACCACCGCTGCAACTCTTCTACTCCTTCTCCTTCTCCGCAGCCACCGCAAGTCTTTCCTCCTTCTCCTTCTCCGCAGCCACCACTACAAGTCTGCAACTCTTTTCCTCCTTCTCCTTCTCCGCAGCCACCACGCAAGTCCGCAACTATTCTTCTTCTCCTTCTCCGACAGCAACCAACAGCCGGACTGGTTTTCCGGCAGCAACCAACAAGGAATCTTCTTTGCTCCTTCTCCGCAGCAAGAACGATAACAACCACAATCGATATCGTCATGACATCTTCTCCTTCGCAGAAGAGCGACAACCAAGTAAGGGCCCCAACTACTAGTAACTTCAAATCTTCAATGTTTATAATATGTTTTCCTCTTTATCTGATATCTAGTTATCTATTATCTAGAGTTTGATCTTGATCTCAAGATGGAAATCATATATTTTAGATTGTGAAAAAAAAATATAAGAACTTGACAATGGTCTTGGTTGTGTATTTGTGTTAAGTGAAATGATTAAGTTGGATTTGTGAGTGTTTGGTTGTTTCTTTTTATGTTATCATGTTAATGTTATTGGTTAACACTTAACATACTTTGTTACCTGCTTTGTAACTTGTAGGATAGGACTATAGGAGTTCATAATGGATGGTAATTGGTGGACCTGGTAGTAGTGGGGTGATAATATAAGCACGCTGCATATGATCCATCCAAAGACCCAACCAGAAGGCCAAATCAAATGACCCGGGTGGAAGTATGGGTATTGGCCGACTCAAACAAGAACCTTGTTAAATGCACTCTTTGTGGAAAAACCTCAAGTGTGGAATTAAAAGGTTAAAGCAACATTTGGTGGGTGGATATGGAGATGTGCTAAGTGTACCAAGACAATCAGAAGCGATTGCTACAGAGATGAATGCAGCTCTTATGCGCAATAAGAAGAAAATGATGCAAGACATTTTGGATGATGATGATGTTGATGTTGATGTTGATGTTGATGTTGTGCGGTGTTGGTGTTGATGTTGATATAGAAGTTGAAGGTCAAAGACAATGAGTAGGACTCCTTCTTCTACAACCTCTAGACTTATTCCTAGCTCGGGACATTTGCTAAGAAAAGAAAGTAGTCATTCAGCCACAAGTAAGGGCCCCATGGATGCTCATGTTAGACGGACCCCTAAGCAAGTGGTTGCCGAGAGGCATCTTAAAGGTAGTACTCGACTACTATAGAGAACCCGGGTTTAGATCAGCGGAAGAAAAAGAGAGCTGATAATCACATTGTTGACTGGTTTATCAGTGTGGTATTCCATTCAATGCTATTAAGTCAAGGAGGTTTGAGGTGATGGTAGAATCTATTGCACAAGACGGTCGGATATAACCCCCCAAGTTATCATGAAGTGAGAGTGCCATTGTTGAAGGCAGAAAGGATAGAACTGCAGAGATGAAGAATAAATATGAAGAGTATTGAAGCAGATGGGTGCACTCTAATGACCGATGGGTGGACGGATAAAAGAGGAAGGCATTTAATTAATTTCTCGTTAATCGTCGAGGGGACTTATTTCATGGAATCTGTGATGCATCTAGTATATCTCAAACTGCGAGAAGTTGTTTGAATTGATTGACAACAAAGTTCAAGAAATTGGTGAGGACAATGTTGTGCAAGTTGTGTCCGATAATGCATCGGCTTATAAATTAGCCGGTACAATGCTTATGCAGAAGAGGACAAAGTTGTATTGGACTCCTTGTGCAGCGCATTGCATTGACCTGATGTTGGAGGAAATAGGATTCTTGAATGCTAATAGGACTGTGATAAGTAAGGTAAAAAAAGTAACCAACTTCATCTACAGGCACACACGCATTCTTGATGCAATGAGGGCTAGAACAAATGGGAGGGATCTTGTGAGGACAAAGAGCTACTAGATTTGCAATCGCATTTCGACACTTCAAAGCTTGTTAAAACATAGAGATGACTTGAGACATTTGTTTATTTCAAGAATGGACTAGTTCTAATTTGGCAAAGACCAAGTGGGAAGAAAGTGGTTGAGACGGTGTTTGCGGTAGCATTTTGGAATGGTGTGGAAAATTGTCTTAGAGCTTCAAAGCCACTTCTCTGCCTTGAGGATTGTGGATGGTGATGAGAGGCCTTCTATGCCTGAGGTTCAATTTGCCATGGATGAGGCAAAAAAGAAAATAAAAGAAAATTTTGGAGATAAAGAAAGGCACTACAAGAAAGTGTTGGATATTGTTAATAGGCGTTGGGAGATTCAGATGAAGGCCCTTTATATGGAGCAGACTATTTCTTAATCTCGCAAATTTTTTTCTTATAAGGAAGGTGATGATGGTGGCTACCAAATTATATCTTCTCTACAGCTTGCATTTAATGAAGTCATTGAAAGAATGATACATGAACCAGCTTTACAAGACAAGATAAATACTCAAGCCACTTTGTATAGATATTCTCGAGGTGGTTTTGCCTCGGATATGGCAATTAGATCACGGGCAACCATGAGTCCTAGTAAGTAGAGTTCATTGTTTAATGTTTAGTTGTTTTGCTTGTGTGATATATTAAATATCAATCTAACTATTTTATATATATTTATTTTTATAGTTACTTGGTGGGGTTCATTTGGAGGTCATGCTTTTGAGCTTTCAAAGATTGCAAGACGTATTCTAGGGCTTTGTTGTCTCTCTTCCGTTGCGAGCTTAATCGAGCACATTTGAGTTTGTAAGTAGGGGTCTCAAGTCTCTATTTCATATTTTAGACTTTTTATTTTTGGAACAATAACTTTGTTTGTTGTTCTCTATTGTTTATGAATTCAGATTCATACCAAGAAGAGGAATAGGTCGGAACATCAACGCTTGAATGATCTAGTCTATGTTCAATACAATCGCCGCCTAGAAGAAAGGTTTCAAGAAAGACGCTCCTCAATGTAAATTATGATCCACTTGTGCTTGATGAACTGGATTGAGTAGTGAGTGGATGATTGACGAGCAAGTGGATGATGTAGTCCATCCCGATGCTGATCTCACATGGGACGTTGCTGGTAGAGCAATGGGGCAACAATGGAGGGGCCCAATTGACCTGGAGAGCTCAATCATCAACCTCTAGAGGAAATTTGTGCTACACACGCCATGGTAGAGGGAGGGATGTTGGGAGTCATCGAATCGATGGGGAAGAAGATTTGGAAGAAGAGGATGATGTGAATGATGACTTGGATGTCATAGATAACTTTGGTGAAAATGCAAATGCTTCTAGTGGACAAGGACAACAAAGGAATCTGCCATCTGCTGATTTGTTGGATGATTATGATGATTAAGTTATTTGTGTTTGACTGTTTGAGTGTTTGGATTTTATATATTGTTTAAACTTTAAACTTTGAACTTGGATGATTAGTTAAGTTTTTTTTTTTTTTTTATGTTGAGTTCATTTGCTATCAAGCTTTATTGCTTCAGTAAGTCACTAATAGCTTAACAGGTTAGCCACTTATCTCATCATTTGATCTAATGATTCTATTTTTTGGTTTCCAAATATATATTTCTCATTCTGTCATTCATATATGATATATTGACATATATACCTTTTACTTTGTTAAAGTTGCTCACTCACTTCCAATCATTACTTTCAAGCTTCAATCACAAGTTAGCCTTTTACTTTTTACTTTTGTGTGATGTACATGTTGATTTTTACTTTCAAGCTTCATTTTCCCTATATTTAGTAATCAAAAGAATGTTCCTTGATTGTTTGTCCCTATGCCACACGTGACAACTATGTTGATGAGTGATGAATTGATGTATAATTGTATAAGTCAATAATTTATGTTGATTTTTGATGACATGATATGGCTATGTTGATTTTTTTGATGATTTGATGTTACTTACTGTTTGTTTTATATGTTATAGGGTATATATTATAGGCTTGTAGCATGCTAAATGACTTTAAAAAATAGGAAAAATAAAAAAGTAGCATATTAAATAATTTTAGAAAATAGAAAAATTAAAAAATGACACACGGGCGATTTGACCGCCAAGGCAACGCCAAAATGGGCGATTAATCGCCAAATCGATTAGCCACCCCTCCACCGCCTTGGATCGATTTGACGCCGTGACAACTATGGTAAGACCACAAAACAAAGTGTCGGTTCTGAAAATGTGCAGTATATAACACAGCAACTGGAATTGCTAGGATACCTTGGTGCTAGTATTTTGACAGGTTCTCCTTTTCTCTTTCTCCTACAAATAAATATTGATTTCTAAATTCATTAACATGAATGATATTCAGAAACAAAATAGAAGACAAAGGAAAAACTTATCTGTAGTTCTAGAATCTTTGATATAAGCAACGCTCATCTAAAACCAAGTTCATGTTGCACTGCATATTTGGAGAATAGGTATAAACAAGATAATTTCATTTCTAGGAAATAAATCTATTACATAAATCTTACCTTGTCCTTACCCAAGTCAAGTTCTTACATAATTAGAAAAAAATTATTAATAAATTTTATGATAGGAAGAACTTGGTTCTTGTAAATCAAACTAGTGAATAAAACTAAGCTTACGCTACAAGCTAAGTGCTAGTAATCAAACAAAAGTGAATGTTGTCTTTCACTTTTTATCCCCCTTGGTCCCCCCTTTTTTTCTATGGTACTCTTTTTAAGATTAGAAGCCCTATTGTTAAAATTAGACAGTGAACACGGAGTGGGTGATCACAAACTTTTTTATAGTTTTTTTATATATTTTTTTTTTAAATTCCATCATTCCCACCTTTTTTTGGGAAAAACATATTTGAGTCTCCAAAGTAAACTATGCTCAGGCACATTTGACTATTTTATGGGAGAAGGTTCTCTGAGCAAGAAGGGTGCTCGGCATTGGCGTTAGCTCCCAATCGAGGGAAGGCCCTTCGGTCAGGTTTGCTCAGCTTGGGCCTGAACACCCAACTGAAGGTAGGCACTTCAGTCAGGTGTGCTCGGCTTTGGCTTGAGCCTCCAACAGAGGCATAGACCTTTGGTCACTATGCTCGGCTTTAGCTTGAGCTCCCAACTAAGGTAAGCCCTTTCGTCAGGTGTGCCCGACCTTGGCCTGAGCACCCAACCGAGTGTAGGCCCCTCAGTCAGGTCTTCTCGGCCATGGCCTGAGCCCCCAATCGACGGTAGGCCCCTCGGTCATGTGTGTTTGGCCTTAACCAGAACCCTTAACCGAGGGTAGACCCTTCGATCATGTGAGCTCGGCTTTGTCCTAACCCCAAACTAAGAGTAAGCCCTTCGGATAGGTTTGCACGGCCTTGGCCTGAGCTCCTAACTGAGGGTAGGCCCTTTGGCTAAGTGCGCTCGGCCTTAGCTTAAACTCCCAATTGAGAGTTGGCACTTTGGTCAAGTGTGCTCGGCCTAGGCCAAAGCCCCCAACAGAAGCTAAAACCTTCAATCAAGGTGTTCGACGTTAGCCTCATCCCTCAATCGAGGCAAGGCCCTTCGGTCAGCTATGCTTGGCCTTGCTTGAGCTCCCAACCGAGGTTAGGCTCTTTGGTTAGGTGTGCTCGACCATGGTTTGAGCCCCAACCGAGGATCTCGGCCTTGGCCTCGGCTCCCAATGAGGGAATACCTTCCGTCAGTGTGCTTGGCCTTGGCTCTAACTCCCAACCAAACCAAGGTTGGCATCTCAATTAGGTCTACAAGGCTTTGCGGTCACTCGGCTTTGCCGAGACCTTAACCAAGGAAGGCCTTCACGTGTGTGCTCTACTTGGGCCTGGAGCTTCCAACTGCGATAGGACCTTTCTTCTGATGTGCTCGGCTTTGGCTTGAGCTCTCAACCAGGGTAGGCCCTAAGGTCAAGTGTGCTTAGCTTTATCCTGAGCCCTCAACCAATAGAAAGCCCTTTGATCAAGTGTGCTCGGCCTTGGCCCGAGCTCCCAACCGACAAGATGCCCTTCTCCGGTACTGGTCGGGCTCCGAGCTTGAGCTTCCAACCTAGGGTAGGCCCTTCAGTGTGGTGTGTTTTGCCTTGGCCAGAGCCCCCAACTGAGGGTATGCCCTTCGATCAAGTGTGCTCAACCTCAAGCTAAGCTCCCAACTGAGAGTAGGCCCTTCGATCAAGTGCACTAGATTATGACCTAAGCTCCCAATCGAGAGTAAGTCCTTCCGTTAGGTGTTCTCGGCTTTGGCCTGAGCCCCCAATCGAGGGTAGGCCCTTCAATCAGGTTTGCTCAGCTTTGGCTTAAGCCCGCAACCGAGGGAAGGCCCTTCTATCACGTATCCTCGACTCTGGTTTAAGCTCCAAACCGGGGTAGACCCTTCGGTCAGGTGTGCTCGGCTTTGGCCTGAGCTCCTAACAGAGAATACGCCCTTCGGTCAAGTGTACTCAGCCATGGTTGAGCTCCCAACCTAAGGTAGGCCCTTCTCTAGGCCTACCTTCGGTCTGTGGTTTTTGGCTAGAGCTCTCAACCGAGGGTAGGCCCTTGCCTGTGCTCGGCTTAAGCTTGAACTCCCATCAAGGTAAGCACTTTGGTCAGGCGTGCTTGGCCTAGGCCTAAGCCCCCGTCCGAGGTTAGGTCCTTTGGTTTGGCTTGCACGGCTTTAGCTTGAGCCCAAAATAGAGGTAAGGCCCTTGGGTCATCTATACTCGACCTTCTCTTGAGTTCCCATTTCCCAACCAAGGGTAAGCCCTTTGGTCAGGTGTGCTCGACCTTATCCAAAGCCCCCAAACGAGTATAGGCCCCTCAGTCAGGTATATTCGGCTTTGGCCTGAGCTCCCAATAGAGAGTAGGCCCTTCAGTCAACTGTACTTGGTCATGGCCTAAGCTTCCAACAGAGGGTAGGTCCTTCAGTCAAGTTTGACAGCCTTAGCTTGAGCCCCCAACAAAGGTAAGGCCCTTCGATCGATGTTGAATTTGGTTTGAGCTCCCAACCGAGGGTAGACCCTTTCCCGGTCGTGTGTGCTTTGCCTTAGCCCGATCTCCTAACCTAGAGTACACCTTCAATCGGTGTACTCAACAGGTTGAGCTCCCAACCGAGGGTAGTCCCTTCGTTTGGTATGTTTGGCCTTAGCTTGATCCTCACAAGGTAGGCCCTTCGATCAGGTGTTCTAGAATTTGGCCTGACCCAAACTGAGGGTAGGCTCCTTAGTCAATTTTTCTCTGCCTAGGCATGAACTCCAAACTGAGGGTAGGAACTTTGGTTAGGTCTGCTCAGCCTAGGCCTAAGCCCCCATCCGAGGTTAGGTCCTTCAGTTTGGCTTGTTTGGCTTTAGCCTAACCCTAAACAGAGGCAAGGCCCTTCGGTCATCTATGCTCGCCTTTAGCCTGAGCTCCAAAATAAGGATAAGCCCTTTGGTCAGGTGTACTCGACCTCGGCCTGAGCCCCCAAACGAGTGTAAGCCCTTCGATTTGGTGTGTTTAGCCTTTGCCCGAGCCCCTACCGAAGATAGGCTCTTTTGTCAGGTGTGCTCGGCTTTGGCGCGACCCCAAACCGAGGGTAGGCCCATCAGTCAAGTTTGCTCGACCTTGGCCTGAGCTCCTAACCGAGGGTAGGCCCTTCGGTCAGTTGTGCTCGGTCTAGGCTTGAACCCCCAACTGAGGGTAGGCACTTTGGTTAGGTGAGCTTGGCCTAGGCCTAAGACCCTATCCAAGGTTAGGCCCTTTAATTTGGCTTTCTCGGCTTTAGCCTAAGCCCTAAACAAAGGCAAGGCCTTTCGGTCATCTATGCTCGACTTTTGTCCTCGGCTCCCAATCGAGGGCAGTTTTTGGTCGTGTGCTCAACCTTGGCCTGAGCCCCCAAACGAGTGTAGGCCCCTCTGTTCAGTCTACTCAGCCTTAGCCTGAACTCCCAATCAAGAATAGGCCCTTTGATCAGGTGTACTTGGCCATGACCTTAGCACCCAACCGAGGGTAGGCCCTTCGGTCCAGTGTGTCTAGCCTTGTCCAGAGCCCCAAACCGAGGGTAGGCCCTTGCGTATGCCCGCCTTAGTTTGACCCCCAAACCGAGAGTAGACCCTTCAGTCAGTTTGCACAGCCTTGCCTTGGGCTGCTAACCGAGGGAAGGCCCTTCGGTTAGGTGTGCTCAGCTTTAGCTTGAACTCCCAATTAAGGGTTAGCACTTTGGTCAGGTGCACTTTGGTCAGGTGTGCTCGGCCTAGGCTTAAGCCCTAACTGAGGCTTGACCCTTCAATCAGGGTGTTCGGCGTTAGCCTCATCCCCACATCGAGGAAAAACCCTTTGGTTAGCTATGCCCGGCTTTTGCCTAAGCTCCTAACCGAGGGTCGGCCCTTTGGTCAGTGGAGCTCGACATTGGCCTAAGCACCCAACTAAGGTAGGCCCTTTGATCAGGTCTGCTCCGCCTTGGCCTGAGCTCCCAAATGAGGGTAATATCATCCATGAGGCATACTTGGCCTTGGCTTTAACTCCCAACCGAGGGAAAGCCTTTCGGTCTGAGCTCCAAGTTCATACAGAGTGCTTTCACCGCAAAGAATGATTTATTTTTAAGGCATCACCGTGAATGATACTAGGAAACAAATAGATGACATATGCATAACTTATCTGCAATTATACAATCTTTGTTGTAAGCAAGGCTCATCTACATCCACGTTCATGTAGGAGTGCTTTTAGCTGCAAACAAACAAAACCAAACTATATATATATATATATATATAATAGGGGTGGAATAATTACAAAACTACATATTTAAAGAACTAGAATAAATAAGATAACTTCGCTTCTGGAGATAAATCTTTACGTAAATCCTACCTCGCCGATACCAAGTCAAGTTCCCTGCACAATTGGTGAAAACCTATCAATAAATTTTCTGAAAAAAAAATTAGTTCTTGTAAAACAATATAGTGAATTTAACTAAACATGCATTACAGACTGAGTGGTAGTAATCAAACAAAAGTGAATATTGTCCTTCACTTTATATCCTCATTACTCCCCCCTTCTCTTTCGTAGTCCTTTTTAGATAAGACATACTACTGTCAAGATTAATTAGTGCGAAGTCCCCTAACGCCTTCCCACACCAAGGTGTAAGTGATAAAGAAGGGAGGAGATAGATCAGTTCTGAAAATGTGCAGCAAATAAAATAGCAACTGGAATTACTAAGATACCTTGGCGCTAGTATTTTAACAGATTCTCCTTTTCTTTCTCCGCAAATAAAGATTGATTTCTAAATTCATCAACATGAATGATATTCGAAACAAATAGAAAACATAGGCAAAACTTATCTAGCTTCTACAACCTTTGATGTAAGCAAGGCTCATCTTCAACCAAGTTCATGCTACACAGCTTTTAGTGGCAAACAAAGAAATCCCGACTATGTACATAATTTATATATATATATATATATATATTTTTTTTTTTGGAAGGGGTTGTGGAATAATAAAAATTACATATTTGCAGAATATGTATAAACAAGATAACATCGTTTCTAGGAAAGAAATCTACTACATAAATCTTACCTTATCGTTATCCAAGTCAAGTTCCTGCACAATTAGAAAAAAAATATCAATAAATTTTCTCAAACAAAAAATTGGTTCTCGTAAACAATAAATGAATTTAACCAGACTTATGTTACAAGATGATTGGTAGTAATAAAAGGTGAATATTGTCATTGACTTTGTATCTTTATTAGTCCCCCCTTCTTCTGGTGCTCCTTTTAGATAAGAAGTACTATTGTCAAGATTAAACAGTGAGGAGTTCCCTGACGCCTTCCCACACCTAGAGGTTCCCTCCAAGAGTAAGACCACAAAACAAAGTGTCGGTTCTGAAAATGTGCAGCATATAACACAGCAACTGGAATTGCTAGGATACCTTGGTGCTAGTATTTTGACAGGTTCTCCTTTTCTCTTTCTCCTACAAATAAATATTGATTTCTAAATTCATTAATATAAATGATATTCAGAAACAAAATAGAAGACAAAGGAAAACTTACCCGAGTTCAAGAATCTTTGATATAAGCAACGCTCATCTAAAACCAAGTTCATGTTGCACCGCATATTTGGAGAATAGGTATAAACAAGATAATTTCATTTCTAGGAAATAAATCTATTACATAAATCATACCTTGTCCTTACCCAAGTCAAATTATTGCATAATTAGAAAAAAATTACTAATAAATTTTATGATAACAAGAACTTGGTTCTTGTAAATCAAACTAGTGAATAAAACTAAGCTTACGCAACAAGCTAAGTGCTAGTAATCAAACAAAAGTGAATGTTGTCTTTCACTTTGTATCCCCCTTGGTCCCCCCTTTTTTTCTTTGGTACTCTTTTTAAGATTAGAAGCCCTATTGTTAAAATTAGACAGTGAACACAGAGTGGGTGATCACAAACTTTTTTATAGTTTTTATATATATATATTTTTTAAATTCCATCATTCCCACCTTTTTTTGGGAAAAACATATTTGAGTCTCCAAAGTAAACTATGCTCAGGCATATTTGACTATTTTATGGGAGAAGGTTCTCTGAGCAAGAAGGGTGCTCGGCATTGGCGTTAGCTCCCAATCGAGGGAAGGCCCTTGGGTCAAGTTTGCTCAGCTTGGGCCTGAACTCCCAACTGAAGGTAGGCACTTACCGGTGTCTCGCTTTGGCTTTAGCCTCCAACAGAGGCATAGACCTTTGGTCAGCTATGCTCGGCTTTAGCTTGAGCTCCCAACTAAGGGTAAGCCCCTTCTTCAGGTGTGCCCGACCTTGGCCTGAGCACCCAACCGAGTGTAGGCCCCTCAGTCAGGTCTTCTCGGCCCTGGCCTGAGCCCCCAATCGACGGTAGGCCCCTCGGTCTTATGTGTTTGGCCTTAACCAGAACCCTTAACCGAGGGTAGACCCTTCGATCAAGTTTGACAGCCTTATTTTGAGCCCCCAACAAAGGTAAGGCCCTTCGATCGTATGCTGGAATTTGGTTTGAGCTCCCAACCGAGGGTAGACCCTTCGGTCAGGTGTGCTTTGCCTTAGCCTGATCTCCTAACCTAGAGTACACCCTTCAATCAGGTGTACTCAGTCGTGGCTGAGCTCCCAACCGAGGGTAGTCCCTTCGGTTTGGTATGTTTGGCCTTAGCTTGATCCCTTACCGAAGGTAGGCCCTTCGATCAGGTGTTCTAGAATTTGGCCTGACCCAAACTGAGGGTAGGCCCCTTAGTCAATTTTGCTCTGCCTAGGCATGAACTCCAAACTGAGGGTAGGAACTTTGGTTAGGTCTGCTCAGCCTAGGCCTAAGCCCCCATCCGAGGTTAGGTCCTTCAGTTTGGCTTGTTTGGCTTTAGCCTAAGCCCTAAACAGAGGCAAGGCCCTTCGGTCATCTATGCTCGCCTTTAGCCTGAGCTCCCAAATAAGGATAAGCCCTTTGGTCAAGTGTACTCGACCTCGGCCTGAGCCCCCAAACGAGTGTATGCCCTTCGATCTGGTGTGTTTAGCCTTTGCCTGAGCCCCTACCGAAGTTAGGCTCTTTTGTCAGGTGTGCTCGGCTTTGGCGCGACCCCAAACCGAGGGTAGGCCCATCAGTCAAGTTTGCTCGACCTTGGCCTGAGCTCCTAACCGAGGGTAGGCCCTTCGGTCAGTTGTGCTCGGTCTAGGCTTGAACTCCCAACTGAGGGTAGGCACTTTGGTTATTTGAGCTTGGCCTAGGCCTAAGACCCTATCCAAGGTTAGGCCCTTTAATTTGGCTTTCTCGGCTTTAGCCTAAGCCCTAAACAAAGGCAAGGCCTTTCGGTCATCTATGCTCGACTTTGTCCTCAGCTCCCAATCGAGGGTAGGCCCCTCTGTTCAGTCTACTCAGCCATAGCCTGAACTCCCAATCAAGAAAACGCCCTTTGATCAGGTGTACTTGGCCATGACCTTAGCACCCAACCGAGGGTAGGCCCATCGGTCCAGTGTGTCTAGCCTTGTCCAGAGCCCCAAACCGAGGGTAGGCCCTTCGGTCAGGTATGCCCGGCCTTAGTTTGACCCCAAACCGAGAGTAGACCCTTCAGTCAGGTTTGCACAGCCTTGCCTTGGGCTGCTAACCGAGGGAAGGCCCTTCGGTTAGGTGTGCTCAGCTTTAGCTTGAACTCCCAATTAAGGGTTAGCACTTTGGTCAGGTGCACTTTGGTCAGGTGTGCTCGGCCTAGGCTTAAGCCCTAACCGAGGCTTGACCCTTCAATCAGGGTGTTCAGCGTTAGCCTCATCCCCACATCGAGGCAAAACCCTTTGGTTAGCTATGCCCGGCTTTTGCCTAAGCTCCTAACCGAGGGTCGGCCCTTTGGTCAGTGGAGCTCGACATTGGCCTAAGCACCCAACTAAGGTAGGCCCTTTGATCAGGTCTGCTCCGCCTTGGCCTGAGCTCCCAAATGAGGGTAATATCATCCATGAGGCATACTTGGCCTTGGCTTTAACTCCCAACCGAGGGAAAGCCTTCTCGTCGAGCTCCAAGTTCATACAAGAGTGCTTTCACCGCAAAGAATGATTTATTTTTAAGGCATCACCGTGAATGATACTAGGAAACAAATAGATGACATATGCATAACTTATCGCAATTATACAATCTTTGTTGTAAGCAAGGCTCATCTACATCCACGCTCATGTAGGAGTGCTTTTAGTGCAAACAAACAAAACCAAACTATATATATATATATATAATAGGGGTGGAATAATTACAAAACTACATATTTAGAGAACTAGAATAAATAAGATAACTTCGTTCTAGGAGAGAAATCTTTACGTAAATCCTACCTCGCGATACCCAAGTCAAGTTCCGCACAATTGGTGAAAAACTATCAATAAATTTTCCGAAACAAAAATTAGTTCTTGTAAAACAATATAGTGAATTTAACTAAACATGCATTACGAACGAGTGGTAGTAATCAAACAAAAGTGAATATTGTCCTTCACTTTATATCCTCATTACTCCCCCCTTCTCTTTCGTAGTCCTTTTTAGATAAGACATACTACTCAAGATTAATTAGTGCGAAGTCCCCTAACGCCTTCCCACACCAAGGTGTAAGTGATAAAGAAGGGAGGAGATAGATCAGTTCTGAAAATGTGCAGCAAATAAAATAGCAACTGGAATTACTAAGATACCTTGGCGCTAGTATTTTAACAGATTCTCCTTTTCTTTCTCCCAAATAAAGATTGATTTCTAAATTCATCAACATGAATGATATTCGGAAACAAATAGAAAACATAGGCAAAACTTATCTCAGTTCTACAACCTTTGATGTAAGCAAGGATCATCTTCAACCAAGTTCATGCTACACAGCTTTTAGTGGCAAACAAAGAAACCGACACGCAATAATTTATATATATATATATAATATTTTTTTGAAGGGGTTGTGGAATAATAAAAACTACATATTTGGAAAATATGTATAAACAAGATAACATCGCTTCTAGGAAAGAAATCTACTACATAAATCTTACCTTATCGTTATCCAAGTCAAGTTCTCGCACAATTAGAAAAAAAATATCAATAAATTTTCAAACAAAAAATTGGTTCTCGTAAACAATACAGTTGAATTTAACGACTTATGTTACAAGATGATTGGTAGTAATAAAAGGTGAATATTGTCATTGACTTTGTATCTTTATTAGTCCCCCCTTCTTCCGGTGCTCCTTTTAGATAAGAAGTACTATTGTCAAGATTAAACAAAGGAGAAGTTCCCCGACGCTTTCCCACACCTAGAGGTTCCTCCAAGAGTAAGACCACAAAACAAAGTGTCGGTTCTGAAAATGTGCAGATATAACACAAAGAATCGAATTGCTAGGATACCTTGGTGCTAGTATTTTGATGTTCTCCTTTTCTTTCTCCTACAAATAAATATTGATTTCTAAATTCATTAACATGAATGATATTCGAAACAAAATAGAAGACAAAGGAAAAACTTATCTCAGTAGTTCTAGAATCTTTGATATAAGCAACGCCATCTAAAACCAAGTTCATTTGCATCGCATATTTGGAGAATAGGTATAAACAAGATAATTTCGCTTCTAGGAAATAAATCTATTACATAAATCTTACCTTGTCCTTACCCAAGTCAAGTTCTTGCATAATTAGAAAAAATTATTAATAAATTTTATGACAAGAAGAACTTGGTTCTGTAAATCAAACTAGTGAATAAAACTAAGCTTACGCTACAAGCTAAGTGCTAGTAATCAAACAAAAGTGAATGTTGTCTTTCACTTTGTATCCCCTTGGTCCCCCTTTTTTCTTTGGTGCTTTTTAAGATTAGAAGCCCTATTGTTAAAATTAGACAAAGGAACACGGAGTGGGTGATCACAAACTTTTTATAGTTTTTTATATATATTTTTTAAATTCCATCATTCCCACCTTTTTTTGGGAAAACATATTTGAGTCTCCAAAGTAAACTATGCTTAGGCACATTTGACTATTTTATTGGAGAAGGTTCTCGAGCAAGGTGGTGCTCTGGCATTGGCGTAGCTCCTAATCGAGGGAAGGCCCTTCGGTCAGTTTGTCACTTGGCTCGAACTCCCAACCAAGGTAGGCACTTCACCGTGTGTGCTCGGCTTTGGCTTGAGCCTCCAACAGAGGCATAGACCTTTGGTCATCTATGCTCGGCTTAGCTTGAGCTCCCAACTAAGGGTAAGCCCTTCGTCAGTGTGCCCGACCTGGCCCGAGCACCCAACCGAGTGTAGGCCCTCAACAGTCTTCTCGCCATGGCCCGAGCCCCAATCCGAGGTAGGCCCTCGGTCTTGTGTTTGGCCTTAACGAGCCCTTAACCGAGGGTAGACCTTCGATCATGTGAGCTCGGCTTTGTCCTAACCCCAAACCAGAGTAAGCCCTTCGGATAGGTTTGCACGCCTTGGCCCGAGCTCCTAACTCGAGGTAGGCCCTTTGGCTATGCGCCGGCCTTAGCTTAAACTCCCAATTGAGAGTTGGCACTTTGGTCAAGTGTGCTCGCCCAGGCCTAAGCCCCAATGAGCTAAACCTTCAATCAAGGTGTTCGACTTTAGCCTCATCCTCAATCGAGGCAAGGCCCTTCGTCAGCTATGCTTGGCCTTGCTTGAGCTCCCAACCGAGGTTAGGCTCTTTGGTTAGGTGTGCTCGACCATGGTTTGAGCCCCCAAACGAGGATCTCGGCCTTGGCCTCAGCTCCCAATGAGGGAATACCTTCCGTCAGTGTGCTTGGCCTTGGCTCTAACTCCCAACCAAACCAAGGTTGGCATCTCAATTAGGTCTACAAGGCTTTGCGATCTACTCGCTTTGCTCGAGACCTTAACCAAGGGAAGGCCTTTCACGTGTGAGCTCTACTTGGGCCCGAGCTCAACCTGCAATAGGACCTTTAGTCTGATGTGCTCGGCTTTGGCTTGAGCTCTCAACCGAGGGTAGGCCCTAAGGTCAAGTGTGCTTAGCTTTATCCTGAGCCCTCAACCAATAGAAAGCCCTTTGATCAAGTGTGCTCGGCCTTGGCCTGAGCTCCCAACCGACATTATGCCCTTCATCCCGTGCACTCTGGTCGTGGCCGAGCTTGAGCTTCCAACCCGGGTAGGCCCTTCAAGGTGGTGTGTTTGGCCTGGCCGAGCCCCAACCGAGGGTATGCCCTTCGATCAAGTGTGCTCAACCTTAAGCTAAGCTCCCAACTGAGAGTAGGCCCTTCGATCAGTGCACTAGATTATGACCTAAGCTCCCAATCGAGAATAAGTCCTTCCGTTAGGTGTTCTCGGCTTTGGCCTGAGCCCCCAATCGAGGGTAGGCCCTTCAATCAGGTTTGCTCACCTTTGGCTTAAGCCCGCAACCGAGGGAAGGCCCTTCTATCACGTATCCTCGACTCTGGTTTAAGCTCCAAACCGGGGTAGACCCTTCGGTCAGGTGTGCTCGGCTTTGGCCTGAGCTCCCAACAGAGAATACGCCCTTCGGTCAAGTGTACTCAGCCATGGATGAGCTCCTAACCGAGGGTCGGCCCTTTGGTCAGTGGAGCTCGACATTGGCCTAAGCACCCAACTAAGGTAGGCCCTTTGATCAGGATCTGCTCCGCCTTGGCCTGAGCTCCCAAACGAGGGTAATATCATCCATGAGGCATACTTGGCCTTGGCTTTAACTCCCAACCGAGGGAAAGCCTTTCGGTCTGAGCTCCAAGTTCATACAGTAGTGCTTTCACCTGCAAAGAATGATTTATTTTCGAAGGCATCACTGTGAATGATACTAGGAAACAAATAGATGACATATGCATAACCTATCTGCAATTATACAATCTTTGTTGTAAGCAAGGCTCATCTACATCCACGCTCATGTAGGAGTGCTTTAGTGCAAATAAACAAAACCAAACTATATATATATATATATATATATATAAGGGTGGAATAATTACAAAACTACATATTTAGAGAACTAGAATAAATAAGATAACTTCGTTTCTAGGAGATAAATCTTTCACGTAAATCCTACCTCGTCGATACCCAAGTCAAGTTCCTGCACAATTGGTGAAAACCTATCAATAAATTTTCTGAAAACAAAAAATTAGTTCTTGTAAAACAATATAGTGAATTTAACTAAACATGCATTACAGACTGAGTGGTAGTAATCAAACAAAAGTGAATATTGTCCTTCACTTTTTATCCTCATTACTCCCCCCTTCTCTTTCGTAGTCCTTTTTAGATAAGACATACTGCTGTCAAGATTAATTAGTGCAAAGTCCCCTAACGCCTTCCCACACCAAGGTGTAAGTGATAAAGAAGGGAGGAGATAGATCAGTTCTGAAAATGTGCAGCAAATAAAATAGCAACTGGAATTACTAAGATACCTTGGCGCTAGTATTTTAACAGATTCTCCTTTTCTTTCTCCCAAATAAAGATTGATTTCTAAATTCATCAACATGAATGATATTCGAAACAAATAGAAAACATAGGCAAAACTTATCTGCAGTTCTACAACCTTTGATGTAAGCAAGGCTCATCTTCAACCAAGTTCATGCTACACAGCTTTTAGTGGCAAACAAAGAAATCCCGACTACGTACATAATTTATATATATATATATATATATTTTTTTTGGAAGAGGGTTGTGGAATAATAAAAAACTACATATTTGGAGAATATGTATAAACAAGATAACATCGTTTCTAGGAAAGAAATCTAGTACATAAATCTTACCTTATCGTTGTCCAAGTCAAGTTCCTGCACAATTAGAAAAAAAAAAAATATCAATAAATTTTCTGAAACAAAAAAATTGATTCTCGAAAAACAATACAGTGAATTTAACCAGACTTATGTCACAAGATGATTGGTAGTAATAAAAGGTGAATATTGTCATTGACTTTGTATCTTTATTAGCCCCCCCTTCTTCCGTGCTCCTTTTAGATAAGAAGTACTATTGTCAAGATTAAACAGTGAGGAGTTCCCTGACGCCTTCCCACACCTAGAGGTTCCCTCCAAAAGTAAGACCACAAAACAAAGTGGCGGTTCTGAAAATGTGCAGCATATAACACAAAGAATCGAATTGCTAGGAAACCTTGGTGCTAGTATTTTGACAGGTTCTCCTTTTCCCTTTCTCCTACAAATAAATATTGATTTCTAAATTCATTAACATGAATGATATTCAGAAACAAAATAGAAGACAAAGGAAAACCTTATCTGTAGTTCTAGAATCTTTGATATCAGCAATGTTCATCTAAAACCAAGTTCATGTTGCACTGCATATTTGGAGAATAGGTATAAACAAGAAAATTTCATTTCTAGGAAATAAATCTATTACATAAATCTTACCTTGTACTTACCCAAGTCAAGTTCTTGCATAATTAGAAAAAATTATTAATAAATTTTATGATAGGAAGAACTTGGTTCTTGTAAATCAAACTAGTGAATAAAACTAAGCTTACGCTACAAGCTAAGTGTTAGTAATCAAACAAAAGTGAATGTTGTCTTTCACTTTTTATCCCCTTGGTCCCCCTTTTTTCTTTTGGTACTTTTTAAGATTAGAAGCCCTATTGTTAAAATTAGACAGGAACACGGAGTGGGTGATCACAAACTTTTTATAGTTTTTTATATATATATTTTCAAATTCCATCATTCCAACCTTTTTTGGGAAAACATATTTGAGTCTCCAAAGTAAACTCGTCGAGGCACATTTGACTATTTTATGGGAGAAGGTTCTCTGAGCAAGAAGGGTGCTCGGCATTGCGTTAGCTCCCAATCGAGGGAAGGCCCTTCGTCAGTTTGCTTCACTGGGCTCGAACTCCCAACCAAGGTAGGCACTTCAATGTGTGCTCGCTTGGCTTGAGCCTCCAACAGAGGCATAGACCTTTGGTCAGCTATGCTCGGCTTTAGCTTGAGCTCCCAACTAAGGGTAAGCCCTTTCGTCAGGTGTGCCCGACCTTGGCCTGAGCACCCAACCGAGTGTAGGCCCCTCAGTCAGGTCTTCTCGGCCATGGCCTGAGCCCCCAATCGACGGTAGGCCCCTCGGTCTTGTGTGTTTGGCCTTAACCAGAACCCTTAACCGAGGGTAGACCCTTCGATCATGTGAGCTCGGCTTTGTCCTAACCCCAAACTGAGAGTAAGCCCTTCGGATAGGTTTGCACGGCCTTGGTCTGAGCTCCTAACTGAGGGTAGGCCCTTTGGCTAAGTGCGCTCGGCCTTAGCTTAAACTCCCAATTGAGAGTTGGCATTTTGGTCAAGTGTGCTCGGCCTAGGCCTAGGCCTAAGCCCCCAACAGAAGCTAAAACCTTCAATCAAGGTGTTCGACGTTAGCCTCATCCCCCAATCGAGGCAAGGCCCTTCGGTCAGCTATGCTTGGCCTTGCTTGAGCTCCCAACCGAGGTTAGGCTCTTTGGTTAGGTGTGCTCGACCATGGTTTGAGCCCCCAACCGAGGATCTCGGCCTGGCCTCGGCCCCAATGAGGGAATACCTTCCGCGTGTGCTTGGCCTTGGCTCTAACTCCCAACCAAACCAAGGTTGGCATCTCCATTAAGTCTACAAGGCTTTGCGGTCACTCGGCATTGCCTCGAGACCTTAACTAAGGGAAGGCCTTTCACGTGTGTCTCTACTTGGGCCTGAGCTTCCAACTGCGATAGGACCTTTCGTCTGATGTGCTCGGCTTTGGCTTGAGCTCTCAACCGAGTGTAGGCCCTAAGGTCAAGTGTGCTTAGCTTTATCCTGAGCCCTCAACCAATAGAAAGCCCTTTGATCAAGTGTGCTCGGCCTGGGCCTGAGCTCCCAACCGACAGTATGCCCTTCAGTCCGGTGTACTCGGTCGTGGCCCGAGCTTGAGCTTCCAACCTAGGGTAGGCCCTTCAGTGTGGTGTGTTTGGCCTTGGCCAGAGCCCCCAACTGAGGGTATGCCCTTCGATCAAGTGTGCTCAACCTCAAGCTAAGCTCCCAACTGAGAGTAGGTCCTTCGATCAAGTGCACTAGATTATGACCTAAGCTCCTAATCGAGAGTAAGTCCTTCCGTTAGGTGTTCTCGGCTTTGGCCTGAGCCCCCAATCGAGGGTAGGCCCTTCAATCAGGTTTGCTCAGCTTTGGCTTAAGCCCGCAACCGAGGGAAGGCCCTTCTATCACGTATCCTCGACTCTGGTTTAAGCTCCAAACCGGGGTAGACCCTTCGGTCAGGTGTGCTCGGCTTTGGCCTGAGCTCCTAACAGAGAATACGCCCTTCGGTCAAGTGTACTCAGCCATGGTTGAGCTCCCATCCTAAGGTAGGCCCATCTCTAGGCCTACCTTCGGTCTGTGGTTTTTGGCTAGAGCTCTCAACCGAGGGTAGGCCCTTCGGTCAGTTGTGCTCGGCTTAAGCTTGAACTCCCCACTGAAGGTAAGCACTTTGGTCAGGCGTGCTTGGCCTAGGCCTAAGCCCCCGTCCGAGGTTAGGTCCTTTGGTTTGGCTTGCACGGCTTTAGCTTGAGCCCCAAATAGAGGTAAGGCCCTTGGGTCATCTATACTCGACCTTCTCTTGAGTTCCCATTTCCCAACCAAGGGTAAGCTTACCCTTTGGTCAGGTGTGCTCGACCTTATCCTAAGCCCCCAAACGAGTATAGGCCCCTCAGTCAGGTATATTCGGCTTTAGCCTGAGCTCCCAATAGAGAGTAGGCCCTTCAGTCAACTGTAATTGGTCATGGCCTAAGCTCCCAACAGAGGGTAGGTACTTCAGTCAAGTTTGACAGCCTTAGCTTGAGCCCCCAACAAAGGTAAGGCCCTTCGATCGTATGCTGGAATTTGGTTTGACCTCCCAACCGAGGGTAGACCCTTCGGTCAGGTGTGCTTTGCCTTAGCCTGATCTCCTAACCTAGAATACACCTTCAATCGTGTGTACTCATCGGTCTGAGCTCCC
The DNA here is from genome assembly GCA_022985045.1 of Macadamia tetraphylla. Lineage (NCBI taxonomy): Eukaryota > Viridiplantae > Streptophyta > Magnoliopsida > Proteales > Proteaceae > Macadamia > Macadamia tetraphylla. The sequence goes on along the minus strand of CM040968.1, from coordinate 25,790,342 downwards.
AACCGAGGGTAGTCCTTCGGTTTGGTATGTTTGGCCTTAGCTTGATCCCTTACCGAAGGTAGGCCCTTCGATCAGGTGTTCTAGAATTTGGCCTGACCCAAACTGAGGGTAGGCCCCTTAGTCAATTTTGCTCTGCCTAGGCATGAACTCCAAACTGAGGGTAGGAACTTTGGTTAGGTCTGCCACCTAGGCCTAAGCCCCATCCGAGGTTAGTCCTTGCTTTGGCTTGTTTGGCTTTAGCCTAAGCCCCAACAGAGGCAAGGCCCTTCGATCATCTATGCTCGCTTTAGCCCGAGCTCCCATATAAGGATAGCCTTTGGTCGTGTACTCGACTCCTCCGAGCCCCCAAACGAGTGTAAGCCCTTCGATTTGGTGTGTTTAGCCTTTGCCTGAGCCCCTACCGAAGATAGGCTCTTTTGTCAGGTGTGCTCGGCTTTGGCGCTACCCCAAACCGAGGGTAGGCCCATCAATCAAGTTTGCTTGACCTTGGCCTGAGCTCCTAACCGAGGGTAGGCCCTTCGGTCAGTTGTGCTCGGTCTAGGCTTGAACCCCCAACTGAGGGTAGGCACTTTGGTTAGGTGAGCTTGGCCTAGGCCTAAAACCCTATCCAAGGTTAGGCCCTTTAATTTGGCTTTCTCGGCTTTAGCCTAAGCCCTAAACAAAGGCAAGGCCTTTCGGTCATCTATGCTCGACTTTGTCCTCAGCTCCCAATCGAGGGCAGGCCATTTGGTCAGGTGTGCTCAACCTTGGCCTGAGCCCCCAAACGAGTGTAGGCCCCTCTGTTCAGTCTACTCAGCCTTAGCCTGAACTCCCAAACAAGAATAGGCCCTTTGATCAGGTGTACTTGGCCATGACCTTAGCACCCAACCGAGGGTAGGCCCTTCGGTCCAGTGTGTCTAGCCTTGTCAAGAGCCCCAATCCGAGGGTAGGCCCTTCGGTCAGGTATGCCCGGCCTTAGTTTGATCCCAAACCGAGAGTAGACCTTCAACAGTTTGCACACCTTGTCGGGCTCCTAATCGAGGGAAGGCCCTTGTTAGGGTGTGCTCAGCTTTAGCTTGAACTCCCAATTAAGGGTTAGCACTTTGGTCGTGCACTTTGGTCAGTGTGCTCGGCCAGGCTTAAGCCCTAATCGAGGCTTGACCTTCAATCGTGGTGTTCAGCTAGCCTCATCCCCACATCCAGGCAAAACCCTTTGGTTAGCTATGCCCGCTTTGCCTAAGTTCCAACCGAGGGTCGGCCCTTGGTCGTGGAGCTCGACATTGGCCTAAGCACCCAACTAAGGTAGGCCTTTGATCAGTTCTGCTCCGCCTTGGCCTGAGCTCCCAAATGAGGGTAATATCATCCATGAGGCATACTTGGCCTTGGCTTTAACTCCCAACCGAGGGAAAGCCTTTCGGTCTGAGCTCCAAGTTCATACAGTAGTGCTTTCACCTGCAAAGAATGATTTATTTTTGAAGGCATCACTGTGAATGATACTAGGAAACAAATAGATGACATATGCATAACTTATCTGCAATTATACAATCTTTGTTGTAAGCAAGGCTCATCTACATCCACGTTCATGTAGGAGTGCTTTTAGCTGCAAACAAACAAAACCAAACTATATATATATATATATAATAGGGGGTGGAATAATTACAAAACTACATATTTAGAGAACTAGAATAAATAAGATAACTTCGTTTCTAGGAGAGAAATCTTTTACGTAAATCCTACCTCGTCGATACCCAAGTCAAGTTCCTGCACAATTGGTGAAAAACTATCAATAAATTTTCTCGAAACAAAAATTAGTTCTTGTAAAACAATATAGTGAATTTAACTAAACATGCATTACGATCGAGTGGTAGTAATCAAACAAAAGTGAATATTGTCCTTCACTTTATATCCTCATTACTCCCCCTTCTCTTCGAGTCCTTTTAGATAAGACATACCTCGCAAGATTAATTAGTGCGAAGTCCCCTAACGCCTTCCCACACCAAGGTGTAAGTGATAAAGAAGGGAGGAGATAGATCAGTTCTGAAAATGTGCAGCAAATAAAATAGCAACTGGAATTACTAAGATACCTTGGCGCTAGTATTTTAACAGATTCTCCTTTTCTTTCTCCGCAAATAAAGATTGATTTCTAAATTCATCAACATGAATGATATTCGGAAACAAATAGAAAACATAGGCAAAACTTATCTGCAGTTCTACAACCTTTGATGTAAACAAGGCTCATCTTCAACCAAGTTCATGCTACACAGCTTTTAGTGGCAAACAAAGAAATCCCGACTATGTACATAATTTATATATATATATATATATTTTTTTTTTTGGAAGGGGGTTGTGGAATAATAAAAAACTACATATTTGGAGAATATGTATAAACAAGATAACATCGTTTCTAGGAAAGAAATCTACTACATAAATCTTACCTTATCGTTATCCAAGTCAAGTTCCTGCACAATTAGAAAAAAAAATATCAATAAATTTTCAAACAAAAAAATTGGTTCTCGTGAAACATTACAATTGAATTTAACCGCACTTATGATACAAGATAATTGGTAGTAATAAAAGGTGAATATTGTCATTGACTTTGTATCTTTATTAGTCCCCCTTCTTCTCGTTCCCCTTTTTAGATAAGAAGTACTATTGTCAAGATTAAACAAAGGAGGAGTTCCCGCCTTCCCACACCTAGAGGTTCCTCCAAGAGTAAGACTACAAAACAAAGTGTCGGTTCTGAAAATGCGAGATATAACACAACAGAACTGGAATTGCTAGGATACCTTGGTGCTAGTATTTTGACAGGTTATCCTTTTCTCTTTCTCCTACAAATAAATATTGATTTCTAAACTCATTAATATGAATGATATTCAGAAACAAAATAGAAGACAAAGGAAAAACTTATCTGTAGTTCTAGAATCTTTGATATAAGCAACGCTCATCTAAAACCAAGTTCATGTTGCACTGCATATTTGGAGAATAGGTATAAACAAGATAATTTCATTTCTAGGAAATAAATCTATTACATAAATCTTACCTTGTCCTTACCCAAGTCAAATTATTGCATAATTAGAAAAAAATTATTAATAAATTTTACGATAACAAGAACTTGGTTCTTGTAAATCAAACTAGTGAATAAAACTAAGCTTACGCTACAAGCTAAGTGCTAGTAATCAAACAAAAGTGAATGTTGTCTTTCACTTTGTATCCCCTTGGCCCCCCTTTTTTCTTTGGTACTCTTTTAAGATTAGAAGCCCTATTGTTAAAATTAGACAAGGAACACGGAGTGGGTGATCACAAACTTTTTATAGTTTTTTTATATATATTTTTTAAATTCCATCATTCCCACCTTTTTTTGGGAAAACATATTTGAGTCTCCAAAGTAAACTATGCTCAGCACATTTGACTATTTTATGGGAGAAGGTTCTTTGAGCAAGAAGGGTGCT
>CM040968.1:25747360-25786814 GCA_022985045.1 Macadamia tetraphylla | reverse complement strand
ACCAAGTTCTTGTTATCGAAAATTTATTAATAATTTTTTTCTAATTATGCAATAATTTGACTTGGGTAAGGACAAGGTAAGATTTATGTAATAGATTTATTTCCTAGAAATGAAATTATCTTGTTTATACCTATTCTCCAAATATGCAGTGCAACATGAACTTGGTTTTAGATGAGCGTTGCTTATATCAAAGATTCTAGAACTACAGATAAGTTTTTCCTTTGTCTTCTATTTTGTTTCTGAATATCATTCATATTAATGAGTTTAGAAATCAATATTTATTTGTAGGAGAAAGAGAAAAGGATAACCTGTCAAAATACTAGCACCAAGGTATCCTAGCAATTCCAGTTGCTGTGTTATATGCTGCGCATTTTCAGAACCGACACTTTGTTTTGTAGTCTTACTCTTGGAGGGAACCTCTAGGTGTGGGAAGGCGTCAGGGAACTCCTCACTGTTTAATCTTGACAATAGTACTTCTTATCTAAAAGGAGAACCAGAAGAAGGGGGGGGGGACTAATAAAGATACAAAGTCAATGACAATATTCACCTTTTATTACTACCAATTATCTTGTATCATAAGTCTGGTTAAATTCACTGTAATGTTTTACGAGAACCAATTTTTTTGTTTCAGAAAATTTATTGATATTTTTTTTTTCTAATTGTGCAGGAACTTGACTTGGATAACGATAAGGTAAGATTTATGTAGTAGATTTCTTTCCTAGAAACGATGTTATCTTGTTTATACATATTCTCCAAATATGTAGTTTTTTATTATTCCACAACCCCCTTCCAAAAAAAAAATATATATATATATATATAAATTATGTACATAGTCGGGATTTCTTTGTTTGCCACTAAAAGCTGTGTAGCATGAACTTGGTTGAAGATGAGCCTTGTTTACATCAAAGGTTGTAGAACTGCAGATAAGTTTTGCCTGTGTTTTCTATTTGTTTCCGAATATCATTCATGTTGATGAATTTAGAAATCAATCTTTATTTGCGGAGAAAGAGAAAAGGAGAATCATAAAATACTAGCGCCAAGGTATCTTAGTAATTCCAGCTATTTTATTTGCTGCACATTTTCAGAACTGATCTATCTCCTCCCTTCTTTATCACTTACACCTTGGTGGGAAGGGTTAGGGACTTCGCACTAATTAATCTTGAAAAGAGTATGTCTTATCAAAAAAGGACTACGAAAGAGAAGGGGGAGTAATGAGGATATAAAGTGAAGGACAATATTCACTTTTGTTTGATTACTACCACTCATCAGAATGCATGTTTAGTTAAATTCACTATATTGTTTTACAAGAACTAATTTTTGTTTTCGAAAATTTATTGATAGTTTTTCACCAATTGTGGTGAACTTGACTTGGGTATCGATTTAGGTAGGATTTACGTAAAAGATTTCTCTCCTAGAAACGGTTATCTTATTTATTCTAGTTCTCTAAATATGTAGTTTTGTAATTATTCCACCCCTATTATATATATATATATATAGTTTGGTTTTGTTTGTTTGCGTTAAAAGCACTCCTACATGAACGTGGATGTAGATGAGCCTTGCTTACAACAAAGATTGTATAATTGCGTATAAGTTATGCATATGTCATCTATTTGTTTCCTAGTATCATTCAGCTATGCCTTCAAAAATAAATCATTCTTTGCGTGAAAGCACCACTGTATGAACTTGAGCTCGACCAAAGGCTTTCCCCTTGGGAGTTAAAGCCAAGGCCAAGTATGCCTCATGGATGATATTACCTCATTTGGGAGCTCGTGCCAAGGCGGAGGCACTCGATCAAAGGGCCTACCTTAGTTGGGTGCTTAGGCCAATGTCGAGCTCCACCGACCAAAGGGCGACTTTAGGAGCTTAGGCAAAGCGGCATAGCTAACCAAAGGGTTTTGCCTCGATGGGGATGAGGCTAACGCCAACACCCCGATTGAAGGGTCAAGCCTCGCTAGGGCTTAAGCCTAGGCCGAGCACACCGACCAAAGTGCACCCACCAAAGTGCTAACCCTTAATTGGGAGTTCAAGCTAAAGCTGAGCACACCTAATCAAGGGCCTTCCTCGTTAGGAGCCCGGGCAAGGTCAGGCAAACCCGATCAAGGGTCTACCCCGGTTTGGGATCAAACTAAGGCCGGGCATACCGACCAAGGGCCTACCTCGGATTGGGGCTCTTGACAAGGCTAGACACACTGACCAAGGGCCTACCTCGGTTGGGTGCTAAGGTCATGGCCAAGTACACCTGATCAAAGGGCCTATTCTTGTTTGGGAGTTCAAAGCTAAGGGAGAGACCAAGAGGGGCCTACACTGCTTGGGGGCTCGCCAAGGTTGAGCACACCGACCAAATGGCCCGCCTCGATTGGGAGCCGAGGACAAAGTCGAGCATAGATGACCGAAAGGCCTTGCCTTTGTTTAGGGCTTAGGCAAAGCCGAGAAAGCCAAATTAAAGGGCCTAACCTGGATAGGGTTTTAGGCCCAGCCAAGCTCACCTAACCAAAGTGCCTCCCCTCGCTGGGGGTTCAAGCCTAGACGAGCACAATCGATCAAGGGCCACCTCGTTAGAGCTCGGGCCAAGGTCAAGCAAACTTGATTGATGGGCCTACCCGGTTTGGGGTAGCGCCAAAGCCGAGCACACCGACAAAAGAGCCTATCTTCGTAGGGGCTGCAAAGGCTAAACACACCAAATCAAGGGCTTACACTGCTTGGGGCCTGTGCCGAGGCTCAGTACACCCGACCAAAGGGCTTATCCTTATTTGGGAGCTCAAAGCAAAGGCGAGCATAGATGATCGAAGGGCCTTGCCTCTCTTAGGGCTTAGGCTAAAGCCAAACAAGCCAAACAAGGAGCTAACCTCGGATGGGGCTTAGGCCTAGGCTGAGGACTCCAACCAAAGTTCCTACCCGCTTGGAGTTCATGCCTAGGCAGAGCAAAATTGACTAAGGGGCCTACCTCGCTTGGGTCAGCAAATTTAGAACACCGATCGAAGGGCCTACCTTCGTAAGGATCAAGCTAAGGCTAAACATACCAAACCAAGGACTACCTCGGTTGGGAGCTCACCACGATCGAGTACACCTGATTGAAGGGTGTATTCTAGGTTAGGAGATCCAAGGCAAAGCACACCGACCAAGGGTCTACCTCGGTTGGGAGCTCAAACCAAATTCCAGATACGATCAAGGGCCTTACCTTTGTTGGGGGCTCAAGCTAAGGTCACAAACTTGATCAAGGACTACCTCTGCTGGGAGCTTAGGCCAGCCCAAATTACATGACCAGGGCCTACCTCTATTGGGAGCTCAAAGCAGCCAATATACCGACCGGGGGGCCTATACTGCTTGGGGGCTTAGGATAAGGTCGAGCACACCCGACCAAAGGGTAAGCTTACCCTTGGTTGGGAAATGGGAACTCAAGAGAAGGTCGAGTATAGATGCCCCAAAGGGGCCTTACTCTATTTGGGGCTCAAGCTAAAGCCGCAAGCCAAACCAAAGGACCTAACCCTGACGGGCTTAGGCCTAGGCCAAGCACGCCCGACCAAAGTGCTTACCTTCAAGGGGGAGTTCAAGTTTGCCGAGCACAACGATCAAGGGCCTACCTCGTTGAGAGCTCTAGCTAAAACTGACAGACAAGGTAGGCCTAGAGATGGGCCACCTTAGGATGGGAGCTCAACCATGGCTGAGTACACTTGACCGGGCGATTCTCGTTAGGAGCTCAGCCAAACCGAGCACACCGACCAAGGGTCTACCCGGTTTGAGCTTAAACCAGATCGAGGATACGTGATAGAAGGCCTTCCTCGGTTGCGGCTTAAGCCAAAGCCGAGCAAACCTGATTGAAGGGCCTACCTCATTGGGGGCTCGTGCCAAAGCCGAGAACACCTAACGGAAGGACTTACTCTCGATTAGGAGCTTAGGTCATAATCTAGTGCACTTGATCAAGGACCTACTCTCGCTTGGGAGCTTAGCTTGAGGTTGAGCACACTTGATCGAAGGGCATACCTCGCTGGGGCTCGCCAAGGCCAAACACACCACATCAAGGGCCTACCCTAGGTTGGAAGCTCAAGCTCGCCACGACCGAGTACACCGGATCAAGGGCATATGTCGGTTGGGAGCCTGTGCCCGTGCCGAGCACACTTGATCAAAGGGCTTTCTATTGGTTGAGGCTCAGATAAAGCTAAGCACACTTGACCTTAGGGCCTACACTGCTGAGAGCTCAAGCCAAAGCCGAGCACATCGCATTTAAAGGTCCTATCCAGCTGGAAGCTCAGCCCAAGTAGAGCACACCGATCGAAAGGCCTTCCTTGGTTAAGGTCTCTGCAATGCCGAGTAGACCGCAAAGCCTTGTAGACTAATGGAGATGCCAACCTTCGGTTTGGTTGGGAGTTAGAGCCAAGGCCAAGCACACTGACGGAAGGTATTCCCCCATTGGGAGCCGAGGCCAAGGCCGAGATCCTCGGTTGGGGGCTCAAACCATGGTCGAGCACACCTAACCAAAGAGCCTAACTCGGTTGGGAGCTCAAGCAAGGCCAAGCATAGTCGATCAAGGGCCTATCCTCGATTGGGGATGAGGCTAACGTCAACACCTTGATTGAAGGTTTTAGCTTCGTGGGGCTTAGGCCTAGGCCGGCACACTTGACCAAAATGCCAACTCTCAATTGGGAGTTTAAGCAAGGCCGAGCGACTTAGCCAAAGGGCCTACCTCGCTAGGAGCTCGCACAAGGCCGTGCAAACCTATCCAAGGGCTTACTCTCGCTTGGGGTTAGGACAAAGCCGAGCTCACATGATCAAGGGTCTACCCTGTTAAGGGTTCCTAAGGCCAAACACACAAGACCGAGGGGCCTACGTCGATTGGGGCTCACCATGGCCGAGAAGACCGACCGAGGGGCCTACACTGTTGGGTGCTGTGCCAAGGTCGGGCACACCGATTTAAAGGGCTTACCTTAGTTGGGAGCTCAAGCTAAAGCCGAGCATAGTGACCAAAGGTCTATGCCTCGTGAGGCCTGCCAAAGCCGAGCACACCCGATCAAGTGCCTACCTTCGCTTGGGAGTTCAGCCCAAGCCGAGCAACCCGATCAAGGGCCTTCCTCGATTGGGAGCTAACGCCAATGCCGAGCACCCTTCTTGCTCGAGAACCTTCCCCCATAAAATAGTCAAATGTGCCTCAAAGATAGTTTACTTTGGAGACTCAAATATGTTTTTCCCAAAAAAAGGTTGGAATGATGGAATTTGAAAAATATATATATAAAAAAACTATAAAAAAGTTTGTGATCACCCACTCCGTGTTCACTGTCTAATTTTAACAATAGGGCTTCTAATCTTAAAAAGAGTACCAAAGAAAAAAAGGGGGGACCAAGGGGGATAAAAAGTGAAAGACAACATTCACTTTTGTTTGATTACTAGCACTTAGCTTGTAGCGTAAGCTTAGTTTTATTCACTAGTTTGATTTACAAGAACCAAGTTCTTCCTATCATAAAATTTATTAATAATTTTTTTCTAATTATGCAAGAACTTGACTTGGGTAAGTACAAGGTAAGATTTATGTAATAGATTTATTTCCTAGAAATGAAATTTTCTTGTTTATACCTATTCTCCAAATATGCAGTGCAACATGAACTTGGTTTTAGATGAACATTGCTGATATCAAAGATTCTAGAACTACAGATAAGGTTTTCCTTTGTCTTCTATTTTGTTTCTGAATATCATTCATGTTAATGAATTTAGAAATCAATATTTATTTGTAGGAGAAAGGGAAAAGGAGAACCTGTCAAAATACTAGCACCAAGGTTTCCTAGCAATTCCAGTTGCTGTGTTATATGCTGCACATTTTCAGAACCGCCACTTTGTTTTGTGGTCTTACTTTTGGAGGGAACCTCTAGGTGGGAAGGCGCTGGAACTCCTCACTGTTTAATCTTGACAATAGTACTTCTTATCTAAAAGGAGCACCAGAAGAAGGGGGGGGACTAATAAAGATACAAAGTCAATGACAATATTCACCTTTTATTACTACCAATCATCTTGTGACATAAGTCTGGTTAAATTCACTGTATTGTTTTTCGAGAATCAATTTTTTTGTTTCAGAAAATTTATTGATATTTTTTTTTTTTCTAATTGTGCAGGAACTTGACTTGGACAACGATAAGGTAAGATTTATGTACTAGATTTCTTTCCTAGAAACGATGTTATCTTGTTTATACATATTCTCCAAATATGTAGTTTTTATTATTCCACAACCCTCTTCCAAAAAAATATATATATATATATAAATTATGTAGTCGGATTTCTTTGTTTGCCACTAAAAGTCGTGTAGCATGAACTTGGTTGAAGATGAGCCTTGCTTACATCAAAGGTTGTAGAACCGCAGATAAGTTTTGCCTATGTTTTCTTTTGTTTCGAATATCATTCATGTTGATGAATTTAGAAATCAATCTTTATTTGCGGGAGAAAGAGAAAAGGAGAATCATAAAATACTAGCGCCAAGGTATCTTAGTAATTCCAGCTTGCTGTTTTATTTGCTGCACATTTTCAGAACTGATCTATCTCCTCCTTCTTTATCACTTACACCTTGGTGTGGAAGGCGTTAGGGACTTTGCACTAATTAATCTTGACAAAGAGATGTCTTATCTAAAAAGGACTACGAAAGAGAAGGGGGAGTAATGAGGATAAAAAGTGAAGGACAATATTCACTTTTGTTTGATTACTACCACTACCGAATGCATGTTTAGTTAAATTCACTATATTGTTTTACAAGAACTAATTTTTGTTTTCAAAATTTATTGATAGGTTTTCACCAATTGTGCGAACTTGACTTGGGTATCGATTAGGTAGGATTTACGTGAAAGATTTATCTCCTAGAAACGGTTATCTTATTTATTCTAGTTCTCTAAATATGTAGTTTTGTAATTATTCCACCCCCTATTATATATATATATATATATATATATAGTTTGGTTTTGTTTATTTGCAGCTAAAAGCACTCCTACATGAACGTGGATGTAGATGAGCCTTGCTTACAACAAAGATTGTATAATTGCAGTATAAGTTATGCATATGTCATCTATTTGTTTCCTAGTATCATTCACAAGGATGCCTTCAAAATAAATCATTCTTTGCAGTGAAAGCACCACTGTATGAACTTGGAGCTCGATCAAAGGCTTTCCTCGGTTGGGAGTTAAAGCCAAGGCCAAGTATGCCTCATGGATGATATTACCTCGCTTGGGAGCTCAGCCAAGGCGGAGCAGACCCGATCAAAGGGCCTACCTTAGTTGGGTGCTTAGGCCAATGTCGAGCTCCACGACCAAAGGGCCGACTGTTAGGAGCTCATCCATGGCTGAGTACACTTGACCGAAGGGCGTATTCTCTGTTGGGAGCTCAGGCCAAAGCCGAGCACACCTGACCGAAGGGTCTACCCCGGTTTGGAGCTTAAACCAGAGTTGAGGATACGTGATAGAAGGGCCTTCCTCAGCGGGCTTAAGCCAAAGGTGAGCAAACCTGATTGAAGGGCCTACCTCGATTGGGGGCTCAGCCAAAGCCGAGAACACCTAACTGGAAGGACTTATTCTCGATTGGGAGCTTAGGTCATAATCTAGTGCATCGATCAAGGGCCTACTCTCGCTGGGAGCTTAGCTTAAGGTTGAGCACACTTGATCAAGGGCATACCTCGCTAGGGGCTCGCCAAGGCCAAACACACCACATCAAGGGCCTACCCAGTTGGAAGCTCAAGCTCGCCACGCACCGAGTGCACCGGATCAAGGGCATATGTCGGTTGGGGAGCCTGTGCCAAGGCCGAGCACACTTGATCAAAGGGCTTTCATTGGTTGAGGGTCAGATAAGCTAGCACACTTGACCTTAGGGCCTACCTCTGCTGAGAGCTCAAGCCAAAGCCGAGCACATCGACTAAAGGTCCTATTGCAGCTAAGCTCAGCCCAAGTAGAGCACACCCGACCGAAAGGCCTTCCTTGGTTAAGGTCTCGCAAAGCCGAGTAGACCGCAGCCTTGTAGACCAATTGAGATGCCAACCTTCGGTTTGGTTGGGAGTTAGAGCCAAGGCCAAGCACACCTGACGGAAGGTATTCCCTTCATTGGGAGCTGAGGCCAAGGCCGAGATCCTCGGTTGGGGGCTCAAACCATGGTCGAGCACACCTAACCAAAGAGCCTAACCTCGGTTGGGAGCTCAAGCAAGGCCAAGCATAGCTGACCGAAGGGCCTTGCCTCGATTGAGGGATGAGGCTAACGTCGAACACCTTGATTGAAGGTTTTAGCTTCTGTTGGGGGCTTTGGCCTAGGCCGAGCACACTTGACCAAAGTGCCAACTCTCAATTGGGAGTTTAAGCTAAGGCCGAGCGACTTAGCCAAAGGGCCTACCTCGCTAGGAGCTCGTGCCAAGGCCGGCAAACCTATCCAAGGGCTTACTCTTAGTTTGGGGTTAGGACAAAGCCGAGCTCACATGATCAAGGGTCTACCCTCTAAGGGTCCGTTAAGGCCAAACACATGACCGAGGGGCCTACCCGATTGGGGGCTCAGCCATGGCCGAGAAGACCTGACCGAGGGGCCTACACTGGCTGGGTGCTCGCCAAGGTCCGCACACCTGACGTAAAGGGCTTACCTTAGTTGGGAGCCTGCTAAAGCCGAGCATAGATGACCAAAGGTCTATGCCTCTGCTGGAGGCTCTGCCAAAGCCGAGCACACCTGACTGAAGTGCCTACCTTCAGTTGGGAGTTCAGGCCTAAGCTGAGCAAACCTGACCGAAGGGCCTTCCCTCGATTGGGAGCTAACGCCAATGCCGAGCACCCTGCTTGCTCAGAGAACCTTCTCCCATAAAATAGTCAAATGTGCCTAAGCATAGTTTACTTTGGAGACTCAAATATGTTTTTCCCAAAAAAAAGGTGGGAATGATGGAATTTAAAAAAAATATATATAAAAAAACTATAAAAAAGTTTGTGATCACCCACTCCGTGTTCACTGTCTAATTTTAACAATAGGGCTTCTAATCTTAAAAAGAGCACCAAAGAAAAAAAGGGGGGACCAAGGGGGATACAAAGTGAAAGACAACATTCACTTTTGTTTGATTACTAGCACTTAGCTTGTAGCGTAAGCTTAGTTTTATTCACTAGTTTGATTTACAAGAACCAAGTTCTTGCTGTCATAAAATTTATTAATAATTTTTTTCTAATTATGCAAGAACTTGACTTGGGTAAGGACAAGGTAAGATTTATGTAATAGATTTATTTCCTAGAAACGAAATTATCTTGTTTATACCTATTCTCCAAATATGCAGTGCAACATGAACTTGGTTTTAGATGAGCGGTGCTTATATCAAAGATTCTAGAACTACGATAAGTTTTTCCTTTGTCTTCTATTTTGTTTCTGAATATCATTCATGTTAATGAATTTAGAAATCAATATTTATTTGTAGGAGAAAGAGAAAAGGAGAACCTGTCAAAATACTAGCACCAAGGTATCCTAGCAATTCCAGCTTGTCGGTTATATGCTGCACATTTTCGTAACCACACTTTGTTTTGTGGTCTTACTTTGGAGGAACTCTAGGTGTGGAAGGCCGTGAACTCTCACCGCTTAATCTTGACAATAGTACTTTATCTAAAAGGAGCACCGTAAGAAGGGGGGACTAATAAAGATACAAAGTCAATGACAATATTCACCTTTTATTACTACCAATCATCTTGTAACATAAGTCTGGTTAAATTCACTGTATTGTTTTACGAGAACCAATTTTTTTGTTTCAGAAAATTTATTGATATTTTTTTTTCTAATTGTGCAAGAACTTGACTTGGATAACGATAAGGTAAGATTTATGTAGTAGATTTCTTTCCTAGAAACGATGTTATCTTGTTTATACATATTTTCCAAATATGTAGTTTTTTATTATTCCACAACCCCCTTCCAAAAAAAAATATATATATATATATATATAAATTATGTACGTAGTCGGGATTTCTTTGTTTGCCACTAAAAGCTGTGTAGCATGAACTTGGTTGAAGATGATCCTTGCTTACATCAAAGGTTGTAGAACTGCAGATAAGTGTTGCCTATGTTTTCTATTTGTTTCCGAATATCATTCATGTTGATGAATTTAGAAATCAATCTTTATTTGCAGGAGAAAGAGAAAAGGAGAATCTGTTAAAATACTAGCGCCAAGGTATCTTAGTAATTCCAGTTGCTATTTTATTTGCTGCACATTTTCAGAACTGATCTATCTCCTCCCTTCTTTATCACTTACACCTTGGTGTGGGAAGGCGTTAGGGGACTTCGACTAATTAATCTTGACAAGAGTATGTCTTATCTAAAAAGGACTACTAAAGAGAAGGGGGAGAATGAGGATATAAAGTGAAGGACAATATTCACTTTTGTTTGATTACTACCACTCATCAGAATGCATGTTTAGTTAAATTCACTATATTGTTTTACAAGAACTAATTTTTGTTTTCTAAAATTTATTGATAGTTTTTCACCAATTGTGCAGAACTTGACTTGGGTATCGATTAGGTAGGATTTACGAAAAGATTTCTCCCTAGAAACGGTTATCTTATTTATTCTAGTTCTCTAAATATGTAGTTTTGTAATTATTCCACCCCCTATTATATATATATATAGTTTGGTTTTGTTTGTTTGCAGCTAAAAGCACTCCTACATGAACGTGGATGTAGATGAGCCTTGCTTACAACAAAGATTGTATAATTGCAGATAAGTTATGCATATGTCATCTATTTGTTTCCTAGTATCATTCACAGTGATGCCTTCAAAATAAATCATTCTTTGGTGTGAAAGCACCACGTATGAACTTGAGTCGCATGTAAGGCTTTCCTGTTGGGAGTTAAAGCCAAGGCCAAGTATGCCTCATGGATGATATTACCTCATTTGGGAGCTCGTGCAAGGCGGAGCAGACTGATCAAAGGGCCTACCTTAGTTGGGTGCTTAGGCCAATGTCGAGCTCCACCGACCAAAGGGCCGACCGTTAGGAGCTTAGGCAAAGCCGCATAGCTAACCAAAGGGTTTTGCCTCGATGTGGGATGAGGCTAACGCAACACCTCGATTGAAGGGTCAAGCTCGTTAGGGCTTAAGCTCAGGCCGAGCACACCGACCAAAGTGCACCACCAAAGTGCTAACCCTTAATTGGGAGTTCAAGCTAAAGCTGAGCACACCTAATCAAGGGCCTTCCTCGTTAGCAGCCCAAGGCAAGGCTGGCAAACCCGATCAAGGGTCTACTCGGTTTGGGGGTCAAACTAAGGCGGCATACCGATCAAGGGCCTACCTGGTTTGGGGCTCGACAAGGCTAGACACACGGACCGATGGGCCTACCTCGGTTGGGTGCTAAGGTCATGGCCAAGTACACCGATCAAAGGGCGCTTGATTGGGAGTTCAAAGCATGGCTGAGTAGACCCAAGAGGCCTACACGTTGGGGGTGCAGTGAGCACACGACCAAAAGGCCCCTCGATTGGGAGCCGAGGACAAAGTCGAGCATAGATGACCGAAAGGCCTTGTTTGTTTAGGCTTAGGCTAAAGCCGAGAAAGCCAAATTAAAGGGCCTAACCTTGATAGGGTCTTAGGCCAGGCCAAGCTCAAATAACCAAAGTGCCTACCTCGCTTGGGAGTTCAAGCCTAGACCGAGCACAATCGACAAGGGCCTACCTCGTTAGGAGCTCGCCAAGGTCGAGCAACTTGATCGATGGGCCTACCTGTTTGGGGTCGCGCCAAAGCCGAGCACACGACAAAAGAGCCTAACTTCGTAGGGCTCGCAAAGGCTAAACACACCGCATCAAGGGCATACACTGCTTGGGGGCTCAGCCGAGGTCGAGTACACTTGACCAAAGGGCTTATCCTTATTTGGGAGCTCAAAGCAAAGGCGAGCATAGATGACCAAGGGCCTGCTGCTTAGGGCTTAGGCTAAAGCCAAACAAGCCAAATCAAGGACCTAACTCTGATGGGGCTTAGGCCTAGGCTGAGGCACCAACCAAAGTTCCTACCTTAGTTTGGAGTTCATGCCAGGCAGCAAAATTGACTAAGGGCCTACCTCATTTTGGGTCAGGCCAAATTCTAGAACACCTGATCGAAGGGCCTACCTTCGGTAAGGGATCAAGCTAAGGCCAAACATACCAAACCGAAGGGACTACCCTCGGTTGGGAGCTCAGCCACGACTGAGTACACCTGATTGAAGGGTGTACTCTAGGTTGGGAGATCAGGCTAAGGCAAAGCACACCTGACCGAAGGGTCTACCCTCGGTTGGGAGCTCAAACCAAATTCCAGCATACGATCGAAGGGCCTTACCTTTGTTGGGGGCTCAAAATAAGGCTGTCAAACTTGATCGAAGGGTCTACCCTCGGTTAAGGGTTCTGGTTAAGGCCAAACACATAAGACCGAGGGGCCTACCGTCGATTGGGGCTCAGCCTGTACGAGAAGACCTGACTGAGGGGCCTACACTCGGTTGGGTGCTCAGGCCAAGGTCGGGCACACCTGAAGAAGGGGCTTACCCTTAGTTGGGAGCTCAAGCTAAAGCCGAGCATAGCTGACCAAAGGTCTATGCCTCTGTTGGAGGCTAAAGCCAAAGCCGAGCACACCTGACTGAAGTGCCTACCTTCAGTTGGGAGTTCAGGCCCAAGCTGAGCAAACTTGACCCAAGGGCCTTCCCTCGATTGGGAGCTAACGCCAATGCCGAGCACCCTTCTTGCTCAGAGAACCTTCTCCCATAAAATAGTCAAATGTGCCTGAGCATAGTTTACTTTGGAGACTCAAATATGTTTTTCCCAAAAAAAAAGGTGGGAATGATGGAATTTAAAAAATATATATATAAAAAAACTATAAAAAAGTTTGTGATCACCCACTCCGTGTTCACTGTCTAATTTTAACAATAGGGCTTCTAATCTTAAAAAGAGTACCAAAGAAAAAAAGGGGGGACCAAGGGGGATACAAAGTGAAAGACAACATTCACTTTTGTTTGATTACTAGCACTTAGCTTGTAGCGTAAGCTTAGTTTTATTCACTAGTTTGATTTACAAGAACCAAGTTCTTGTTATCATAAAATTTATTAGTAATTTTTTTCTAATTATGCAATAATTTGACTTGGGTAAGGACAAGGTATGATTTATGTAATAGATTTATTTCCTAGAAATGAAATTATCTTGTTTATACCTATTCTCCAAATATGCAGTGCAACATGAACTTGGTTTTAGATGAGCGTTGCTTATATCAAAGATTCTTGAACTACAGATAAGTTTTTCCTTTGTCTTCTATTTTGTTTCTGAATATCATTCATATTAATGAATTTAGAAATCAATATTTATTTGTAGGAGAAAGAGAAAAGGAGAACCTGTCAAAATACTAGCACCAAGGTATCCTAGCAATTCCAGTTGCTGTGTTATAAACTGCACATTTTCAGAACCGACACTTTGTTTTGTGGTCTTACTCTGAGGAACCTCTAGGTGTGGGAAGGCCGGGAACTCCTCACCGCTTAATCTTGACAATAGTACTTCTTATCTAAAAGGAGCACCGTAATAAAGGGGGGACTAATAAAGATACAAAGTCAATGACAATATTCACCTTTTATTACTACCAATCATCTTGTAACATAAGTCCGTTAAATTCAATGTATTGTTTTATTGAGAACCAATTTTTTGTTTCGTAAAATTTATTGATATTTTTTTTTTCTAATTGTGCAGAACTTGACTTGGATAACGATAAGGTAAGATTTATGTAGTAGATTTCTTTCCTAGAAACGATGTTATCTTGTTTATACATATTCTGCAAATATGTAATTTTTTATTATTCCACAACCCCCTTCCAAAAAAAAAAAATATATATATATATATATATATATAAATTATGTACATAGTCGGGATTTCTTTGTTTGCCACTAAAAGCTGTGTAGCATGAACTTGGTTGAAGATGAGCCTTGCTTACATCAAAGGTTGTAGAACTGCAGATAAGTTTTGCCTATGTTTTCTATTTGTTTCCGAATATCATTCATGTTGATGAATTTAGAAATCAATCTTTATTTGCAGGAGAAAGAGAAAAGGAGAATCTGTTAAAATACTAGCGCCAAGGTATCTTAGTAATTCCAGTTGCTATTTTATTTGCTGCACATTTTCAGAACTGATCTATCTCCTCCCTTCTTTATCACTTACACCTTGGTGTGGGAAGGCGTTAGGGGACTTCGCACTAATTAATCTTGACAGAGATGTCTTATCTAAAAGGACTACAAAGAGAAGGGGGAGTAATGAGGATATAAAGTGAAGGACAATATTCACTTTTGTTTGATTACTACCACTCACCAGAATGCATGTTTAGTTAAATTCACTATATTGTTTTACAAGAACTAATTTTTGTTTTCGTAAAATTTATTGATAGGTTTTCACCAATTGTGCAGAACTTGACTTGGGTATCGATTTAGGTAGGATTTACGTAAAGATTTATCTCCTAGAAACGGTTATCTTATTTATTCTAGTTCTTTAAATATGTAGTTTTGTAATTATTCCACTTCTATTATATATATATATATATATATAGTTTGGTTTTGTTTGTTTGCAGCTAAAAGCACTCCTACATGAACGTGGATGTAGATGAGCCTTGCTTACAACAAAGATTGTATAATTGCAGATAAGTTATGCATATGTCATCTATTTGTTTCCTAGTATCATTCACAGTGATGCCTTCAAAAATAAATCATTCTTTGCAGGTGAAAGCACCATCAGATGAACTTGAGTCAGATCAAAGGCTTTCCTGTTGGGAGTTAAAGCCAAGGCTAAGTATGCCTCATGGATGATATTACCTCATTTGGGAGCTCGTGCCAAGGCGGAGCAGACCTGATCAAAGGGCCTACCTTAGTTGGGTGCTTAGGCCAATGTCGAGCTCCATTGACCAAAGGGCCGACCCTCGGTTAGGAGCTTAGGCAAAAGCCGGGCATAGCTAACCAAAGGGTTTTTCCTCGATGTGGGATGAGGCTAACGCCAACACCCCGATTGAAGGGTCAAGCCTCGCTAGGGCTTAAGCTTCAGGCCGAGCACACCGACCAAAGTGCACCGACCAAAGTGCTAACCCTTAATTGGGAGTTCAAGCTAAAGCTGAGCACACCTAATCAAGGGCCTTCCTCGTTAGCAGCCCAAGGCAAGGCTGCAAACCGATCAAGGGTCTACTCGTTTGGGGGTCAAACTAAGGCCGGGCATACCGATCAAGGGCCTACCTTGGTTTGGGGCTCGACAAGGCTAGACACACTGACCAAGGGCCTACCTCGTTGGGTGCTAAGGTCATGGCCAAGTACACCTGATCAAAGGGCCTATTCTTGATTGGGAGTTCAGCTAAGGCGAGTAGATCAACAGAGGGCCTACACTGCTTGGGGGCTGCCAAGGTTGAGCACACTGACCAAAAGGCCCGCCTCGATTGGGAGCCGAGGACAAAGTCGAGCATAGATGACCGAAAGGCCTTGCCTTTGTTTAGGCTTAGGCTAAAGCCGAGAAAGCCAAATGAAAGGGCCTAACCTTGATAGGGTCTTAGGCCCAGGCCAAGCTCACCTAACCAAAGTGCCTACCTCGCTGGGGTTCAAGCCAGACCGAGCACAACTCGATCAAGGGCCTACCTCGGTTAGGAGCTCAGCCAAGGTCGAGCAAACTTGATCGATGGGCCTACTCGTTTGGGGTCGCGCCAAAGCCGAGCACACCGACAAAAGAGCCTATCTTCGGTAGGGGCTCGCAAAGGCTAAACACACCAAATCAAGGGCTTACACTGCTTGGGGGCTCAGCCGAGGTCGAGTACACCGACCAAAGGGCTTATCCTTATTTTGGAGCTCAAAGCAAGGCGAGCATAGATGACCAAGGGCCTTGCTCTGCTTAGGGTTAGGCTAAAGCCAAACAAGCCAAATCAAGGACCTAACTCGATGGGGCTTAGGCCTAGGCGAGCAGCACTAACCAAAGTTCCTACCTCGCTTGGAGTTCATGCCTAGGCAGAGAAAATTGACTAAGGAGCCTACCCTCGCTTGGGTCAGCCAAATTCTAGAACACCGATCAAGGGCCTACCTTCGTAAGGGATCAAGCTAAGGCAACATACCAAACCAAGGGACTACCTCGGTTGGGAGCTCATCACGATCGAGTACACCTGATTGAAGGTGTACTCTAGGTTAGGAGATCAGCTAAGGCAAAGCACACCCGATCAAGGGTCTACCTCGGTTGGGAGCTCAAACCAAATTCCAGATACGATCAAGGGCCTTACCTTTGTTGGGGGCTCAAGGCTAAGGTCAAACTTGATCAAGGACCTACCTCTGCTGGAAGCTTAGGCCATGACCAAGCACAGCTTGATCAAGGGCCTACTCTATTGGGAGCTGCCAAAGCCGAATATACCCGATCGAGGGGCCTATACTGCTTGGGGGCTTTGGATAAGGTCGAGCACACCGACCAAAGGGCTTACCCTTGGTTGGGAAATGGGAACTCAAGAGAAGGTCGAGTATAGATGACCCAAGGGCCTTACCTCTATTTTGGGCTCAAGCTAAAGCCGCAAGCCAAACCAAAGGACCTAACCTGGACGGGCTTAGGCCTAGGCCACACGCCGACCAAAGTGCTTACCTTCTGGGAGTTCAAGCTTGCCGAGCACAACCGATCAAGGGCCTACCTCGGTTGAGAGCTCTAGCTAAAAACTGACAGATCAAGGTAGGCCAGAGAAGGGCCTACCTTAGGTTGGGAGCTCAACCATGGCTGAGTACACTTGACCAAGGGCGATTCTCTCTAGGAGCTCGCCAAAGCCGAGCACACCGACAAGGGTCTACCCCTGTTTGAGCTTAAACCAGAGTCGAGGATACGGATAGAAGGGCCTTCCCGTGCGGGCTTAGCCAAAGCCGAGCAAACTCGATTGAAGGGCCTACCTCGATTGGGGGCTCAGCCAAAGCCGAGAACACCTAACGGAAGGACTTACTCCGATTGGGAGCTTAGGTCATAATCTAGTGCACTTGATCAAGGGCCTACTCTCGCTGGGAGCTTAGCTTGAGGTTGAGCACATTGATCGAAGGGCATACCTCGCTGGGGCTCGCCAAGGCAAACACACCACACCAAGGGCCTACCCTAGGTTGGAAGCTCAAGCTCGGCCACGACCGAGACACCGGATCAAGGGCATACGTGCTGGGGGAGCTGTGCCAAGGCCGAGCACACTTGATCAAAGGGCTTTATTGGTTGAGGGCTGTGATAAAGCTAAGCACACTTGACCTTAGGGCCTACCTTGGTTGAGAGCCAGCCAAAGCCGAGCACATCGCATTTAAAGGTCCTATCGCAGCTGGAAGCTCAGCCCAAGTAGAGCACACCGACCGAAAGGCCTTCCTTGGTTAAGGTCTCGCAAAGCCAGTAGACCGCAAAGCCTTGTAGACCTAATTGAGATGCCAACCTTCGGTTTGGTTGGGAGTTAGAGCCAAGGCCAAGCACACCTGACGGAAGGTATTCCCCTCATTGGGAGCTGAGGCCAAGGCCGAGATCCTCGGTTGGGGGCTCAAACCATGGTCGAGCACACCTAACCAAAGAGCCTAACTCGTTGGGAGCTCAAGGGCCAAGCATAGCTGACCGAAGGGCCTTGCCTCGATTGAGGGATGAGGCTAACGTCGAACACCTTGATTGAAGGTTTTAGCTTCTGTTGGGGGCTTTGGCCTAGGCCGAGCACACTTGACCAAAGTGCCAACTCTCAATTGGGAGTTTAAGCTAAGGCCGAGCACTTAGCCAAAGGGCCTACCTCGCTAGGAGCTGTGCCAAGGCCGCAAACCTATCCAAGGGCTTACTCTTAGTTTGGGGTTAGGACAAAGCCGAGCTCACATGATCGAAGGGTCTACCCTCGGTTAAGGGTTCTGGTTAAGGCCAAACACACAAGACCGAGGGGCCTACCGTCGATTGGGGGCTCAGGCCATGGCCGAGAAGACCTGACCGAGGGGCCTACACTGTTGGGTGCTCTGCCAAGGTCGGGCACACCTGACGAAAGGGCTTACCTTAGTTGGGAGCCTGCTAAAGCCGAGCATAGCCGACCAAAGGTCTATGCCTGGGGAGGCTCAAGCCAAAGCCGAGCACACCGACCAAGTGCCTACCTTCAGCTTGGGTGTTCAGCCCAAGCCGAGCAAACCCGACCAAGGGCCTTCCTCGATTGGGAGCTAACGCCAATGCCGAAGACTCTTCTTGCTCGAGAACCTTCTCCCATAAAATAGTCAAATGTGCCCAGCATAGTTTACTTTGAGACTCAAATATGTTTTTCCCAAAAAAGGTGGGAATGATGGAATTTAAAAAAAATATATAAAAAACTATAAAAAAGTTTGTGATCACCCACTCCGTGTTCACTGTCTAATTTTAACAATAGGGCTTCTAATCTTAAAAAGAGTACCATAGAAAAAAGGGGGACTATGGGGATAAAAAGTGAAAGACAACATTCACTTTTGTTTGATTACTAGCACTTAGCTTGTAGCGTAAGCTTAGTTTTATTCACTAGTTTGATTTACAAGAACCAAGTTCTTCCTATCATAAAATTTATTAATAATTTTTTTCTAATTATGTAAGAACTTGACTTGGGTAAGGACAAGGTAAGATTTATGTAATAGATTTATTTCCTAGAAATGAAATTATCTTGTTTATACCTATTCTCCAAATATGCAGTGCAACATGAACTTGGTTTTAGATGAGCGTTGCTTATATCAAAGATTCTAGAACTACAGATAAGTTTTTCCTTTGTCTTCTATTTTGTTTCTGAATATCATTCATGTTAATGAATTTAGAAATCAATATTTATTTGTAGGAGAAAGAGAAAAGGAGAACCTGTCAAAATACTAGCACCAAGGTATCCTAGCAATTCCAGTTTGTGTTATATGCGCACATTTTCGTAACCGACACTTTGTTTTGTGGTCTTACCATAGTTGTCACGGCCAAATCGATCCAAGGCGTGGAGGGTGGTTAATCGATTTGGCGATTAATCGCCATTTTGGCGTTTTATGTCAAATCGCCTGCGTGTCATTTTTTATTTTTTCTATTTTCTAAAATTATTTAATATGCTACTTTTTTATTTTTCCTATTTTTAAAGTCATTTAGCATGCTACAAGCCTAGAATATATACCCTATAACATATAAAACAAACAAGAAGTAACATCAAATCATCAAAAATCAACATAGCCATATCATGTCATCAAAATCAACATAAATTATTGACTTATACATTATACATCAATTCATCACTCATCAACATAGTTGTCACGTGGTATAGGGACAAACAATCAAGGAACATTCTTTTGATTACTAAATATAGGGAAAATGAAGCTTGAAAGTAAAAATCAACATGTACATCACACAAAAGTAAAAAGTAAAAGGCTAACTGTGATTGAAGCTTGAAAGTAATGATTGGAAGTGAGTGAGCAACCTAACAAAGTAAAAGGTATATATGTCAATATATCATATATGAATGATGAATGAGAAATATATATTTGGAAACCAAAAAATAGAATCATTAGATCAAATGATGAGATAAGTGGCTAACCTGTTAAGCTATTAGTGACTTACTGAAGCAATAAAGCTTGATAGCAAATGAACTCAACATAAAAAAAAAAAAAAAAACTTAACTAATCATCCAAGTTCAAAGTTTAAAGTTTAAACAATATATAAAATCCAAACACTCAAACAGTCAAACACAAATAACTTAATCATCATAATCATCCAACAAATCAGCAGATGGCGATTCCTTTGTTGTCCTTGTCCACTAGAAGCATTTGCATTTTCACCAAAGTTATCTATGACATCCAAGTCATCATTCACATCATCCTCTTCTTCCAAATCTTCTTCCCATCTGATTTCGATGACTCCCCAACATCCCTCCCTCTACCATGGCGCAGTAGCACAAATTTCTCTAGAGGTTGATGATTGAGCTCTCCGGGTCAATTGGGCCCTCCATTGTTCCCCCCATTGCTCTACCAAGAACGCCCCATGTGAGATCAGCATCGGATGGACTACATCATCCACTTGCTCGTCAATCATCCACTCACTACTCCAATCCAGTCATCAAGCACAAGTGGATCATAATTTCCTGAGGAGACGCCTTTCTTGAAACCTTTCTTCTAGGCGGCGATTGTATTGAACATAGACTAGATCATTCAAACGTTGATGTTCCAATTATTCTCTTCTTGGTATGAATCTGAATTATAAACAATAGAGAACAACAAACAAAGTTATTGTTCCAAAATAAAAAGTCTAAAATATGAAATAGAGACTTGAGACCCAGCTACTTACAAACTCAATGTGCTCCAATATGCCGAACCGTAAGAGGAGCAACAAAGCCCTAGAATACGCCTTGCAATCTTTGAAAGCTCAAAAGCATGACCTCCAAATGAACCCCACCAAGTAACTATAAAAATAAATATATAAAAAAATAGTTAGATTGATATTTAATATATCACACAAGCAAAACAACTAAACATTAAACAATGAACTCTACTTACTAGGACTCATGGTTGCCCGTGATCTAATTGCCATATCCGAGGCAAAACCACCTCGAGAATATCTATACAAAGTGGCTTGAGTATTTATCTTGTCTTGTAAAGCTGGTTCATGTATCATTCTTTCAATGACTTCATTAAATGCAAGTCAGAGAAGATATAATTTGGTAGCCACCATCATCACCTTCCTTATAAGAAAAAATTTGCCAGATTAAGAAATAGTGCGCCCATATAAAGGACGCCCATCTGAATCTCCCAACGCCTATTAACAATATCCAACACTTTCTTGTAGTGCCTTTCTTTATCTCCAAAATTTTTTTTTTTTTTTTGCCTCATCCATGGCAAATTGAACCTCGTGCATAGAAGGCCTCTCATCACCATCCACAATCCTCAAGACAAGAAGAAGTGGCTTTGAAGCTCTAAGACAATTTTCCACACCATTCCAAAATGCTACCGCAAACACCGCCTCAACCACTTTCTTCCCACTTCGGTCTTTGCCAAATTAGAACTAGTCCATTCTTCAAATAAACAAATGTCTCAAGTCATCTCTATGTTTTAACAAGCTTTGAAGTGTCGAAATGCGCTTGCAAATCTAGTAGCTGTCCTCACAAGATCCCTCCCATTTGTTCTAGCCCTCATTGCATCAAGAATGCGTGTGCCTGAGATGAAGTTGGTTACTTTTTTTACCTTACTTATCACAAATTCTATTAGCATTCAAGAATCCTATTTCCTCCAACATCGTCAATGCAATGCGCCGCACAAGGAGTCCAATACAACTTTGTCCTCTTCTGCATAAGCATTGTACCGCTAATTTATAAGCCGATGCATTATCGACACAACTTGCACAACATTGTCCTCACCAATTTCTTGAACTTTGTTGTCAATCAATTCAAACAACTTCTCCAGTTTGAGATATACTAGATGCATAAACAGATTCCATGAAATAAGTCCCTCCGGACGCTTAACGAGGAAATTAATTAAATGCCTTCCTCTTTATCCGCCCACCCATCACCATTAGAGTGCACCCATACCGCTCCAATACTCTTCATATTTATTCTTCATCTCTCAGTTCTATCCTTTGTCGCCTTCAACAATGGCACTCTCACTTCATGATAACTTGGGGCTTATATCCCGACGCATCGGTAATAGATTCTACCATCACCTCAAACCTCCTTGACTTAATAGCATTGAATGGAATACCACACCGATAAACCCAACTAACAATGTGATTATCACTCTTTTTTTCTTCCGCTGATCTAAACCGTTCTCTATAGTAGTCTCGAGTACTACCTTTAAGATGCCTCTCAAGAACCACTTGCTCAGAGTCCGCCTAACATGAGCATCCATGGGGCCCTTACTTGTGGCTGAATGACTACTTTCTTTTCTTAGCAAATGTCCCGTAGCTAGAATAAGTCTAGAGGTTGTAGAAGAAGGAGTCCTACTCGACGCTTTGACCTTCAACTTCTATATCAACATCAGACCAACACCAAGACCAAAGATCAACATCAACATCAACATCAACATCATCATCATCCAAAATGTCTTGCATCCTTTTCTTCTTATTAAGATAAGAGTTGATTCATCTCTGAGTAATCGCCATAGCTTGTCTTGGTACACTTAGCAACATCTCCATATCCACCCACCAAATGTTGCTTTAACCTTTAATTCCACACTTGAGGTTTTTTCCACAAAGAGTGCATTTAACAAGGTTCTTGTTTGATGTGTCAAGCAATACCCATACTTCCACCTGTGGTCATTTGATTTGGCCTTCCGGTTGGGTCTTTGATGGATCATATGCAGTCAGTTATATTATCACCCCACTACTACCAGGTCCACCAACAGACCATCCATTATGAACTCCTATAGTCCTATCCTACAAGTTACAAAACAGAGTAACAAAGTATGTTAAGTGTTAACCAATAACATTAACATGATAACATAAAAAAGAAACAACCAAACACTCACAAATCCAACTTAATCATTTCACTTAACACAAATACACAACCAAGACCATTGTCAAGTTCTTATATTTTTTTTTTCCAGCAATCTAAAATATATGATTTCCCATCTTCAGATCAAGATCAAACTCTAGATAATAGATAACTAGATATACAGATAAAGAGGAAAACATATTATAAACATTGAAGATTTGAAGTTACTAGTAGTTGGGGCCCTTACTTGGTTGTCGCTCTTGCTGCCGAAGGAGAAGATGTCGCAGGCGATATCGATTGTGGTTGTTGTCGTTCTTGCTGCCGGAGAAGGAGCAAAGAAGATGTCACTGTTGGTTGCTGCCGGAAAACCAGTCCGGCTGTTGGTTGCTGTCGGAGAAGGAGAAGAAGAATAGTTGCAGACTTGCAGTGGTGGCTGCCGGAGAAGGAGAAGGAGGAAAAGAGTTGCAGACTTGTAGTGGTGGCTGCCGGAGAAGGAGAAGGAGGAGAAGACTTGCACGGTGGCTGCCGGAGAAGGAGAAGGAGTAGAAGAGTTGCAGCGGTGGTTGCCGGAGAAGGAGAAGGAGGAGAAGACTTGCACGGTGGCTGCCAGGGAAGGAGGAGGAGAAGAGTTGCAGCGGTGGCTGCCGGAGAAGGAGAAGGAGGAGAAGACTTGCAGCGGTGGCCTCCGGAGAAGGAGAAGGAGGAGAAGAGTTGCAGCGGTGGCTGCCGGAGAAGAAGAAGGAGGAGAACAGTTGCAGCGGTGGCTGCCGGAGAAGGAGAAGGAGAGAACAGTTGCAGCGGTGGCTGCCGGAGAACGAGAAGGAGAAGAGAAGAACCAGCGGTGGCTGCCGGAGAAGGAGAAGAAGAAGGAGAGGAGCGAAGTCGCACCTGGTGGCCGGAGAAGGAGAAGAGAAGAATGTTGCAGGGTCGAGGGTTTTATGCTCTTCAACTCTCGAGCTTCGATCGGGGGTTTGTGAGTCTGTGACTTTCTCGTGGTGTTAATTGGAAATTTGAAATCAATCGAGGGTTTGGTCTCAACGGTGGCACAGTATGGCCATATCATAATAGACAAAATGTTAGTAAAAAAAAAAAACTCAATTAAAATATAATAAATAAAATATTGTTAGTAAAAAAAAAATCACCGCCTAGGTACTAAACGTGTTATGGCCCATGGCGACGCCAAGGCCGCTTAGCCGCCAACCCCAAATGTGAAAACATTAGTCGTTGTAATGCCATGCCTATAATTTCATCACGGACGCCAAGGCGCCTAGCGACGCCTTGACAACTATGGGTCTTACTCTTGGGGGAACCCTCTAGGTGGGAAGGCCGTGAACCTCACTGCTTAATCTTGACAATAGTACTTTATCTAAAAGGAGCACCAAGAAGGGGGGACTAATAAAGATACAAAGTCAATGACAATATTTACCTTTTATTACTACCAATCATCTTGTGACATAAGTCTGGTTAAATTCACTGTATTGTTTTACGAGAACCAATTTTTTTGTTTTAGAAAATTTATTGATATTTTTTTTTTTTCTAATTGTGCAGGAACTTGACTTAGATAACGATAAGGTAAGATTTATGTAGTAGGTTTCTTTCCTAGAAACGATGTTATCTTGTTTATACATATTCTCCAAATATGTAGTTTTTTATTATTCCACAACCCCCTTCCAAAAAAAAAAAATATATATATATATATATATAAATTATGTACGTAGTCGGGATTTCTTTGTTTGCCACTAAAAGCTGTGTAGCATGAACTTGGTTGAAGATGAGCCTTGCTTACATCAAAGGTTGTAGAACTGCAGATAAGTTTTGCCTATGTTTTCTATTTGTTTCCGAATATCATTCATGTTGATGAATTTAGAAATCAATCTTTATTTGCAGGAGAAAGAGAAAAGGAGAATCTGTTAAAATACTAGCGCCAAGGTATCTTAGTAATTCCAGTTGCTATTTTATTTGCTGCACATTTTCAGAACTGATCTATCTCCTCCCTTCTTTATCACTTACACCTTGGTGTGGGAAGGCGTTAGGGGACTTCGCACTAATTAATCTTGAAAAGCAGATGTCTTATCTAAAAAGGACTACAAAGAGAAGGGGGAGTAATGAGGATATAAAGTGAAGGACAATATTCACTTTTGTTTGATTACTACCACTCATCCAGAATGCATGTTTAGTTAAATTCACTATATTGTTTTACAAGAACTAATTTTTTGTTTTCATAAAATTTATTGATAGTTTTTCACCAATTGTGCAGGAACTTGACTTGGGTATCGTCGAGGTAGGATTTACGTAAAAGATTTCTCTCCTAGAAACGAAGTTATCTTATTTATTCTAGTTCTCTAAATATGTAGTTTTGTAATTATTCCACCCCCTATTATATATATATATATATATATTTGGTTTTGTTTGTTTGCAGCTAAAAGCACTCCTACATGAACGTGGATGTAGATGAGCCTTGCTTACAACAAAGATTGTATAATTGCGATAAGTTATGCATATGTCATCTATTTGTTTCCTAGTATCATTCAAAGTGATGCTTTCAAAATAAATCATTCTTGCAGTGAAAGCACCACGTATGAACTTGAGCTCGATCAAATGCTTTCCCTTGGGAGTTAAAGCCAAGGCCAAGTATGCCTCATGGATGATATTACCCTCATTTGGGAGCTCAGGCCAAGGCGGAGCAGACCTAATCAAAGGGCCTACCTTAGTTGGGTGCTTAGGCCAATGTCGAGCTCCACCGACCAAAGGGCCGACTCGGTTAGGAGCTTAGGCAAAGCCGGCATAGCTAACCAAAGGGTTTTGCCTCGATGGGGATGAGGCTAACGCCAACACCCCGATTGAAGGGTCAAGCCTCGCTTAGGGGCTTAAGCCTAGGCCGAGCACACCGACCAAAGTGCTAAACCCTTAATTGGGAGTTCAAGCTAAAGTGAGCACACCTAACCAAGGGCCTTCCTGTTAGGACCCCCTGTGCAAGGCAGGCAAACCTGATCAAGGGTCTACTCGGTTTGGGGTCAAACTAAGGCCGGCATACCGATCAAGGGCCTACCTCGGATTGGGGCTCTTCACAAGGCTAGACACACGGACCAAGGGCCTACCCGTTGGGTGCTAAGGTCATGGCCAAGTACACCGATCAAAGGGCCTATTCTTGATTGGGAGTTCAAAGCAAGGCTGAGTAGACTGACGAGGGGCCTACACTGCTTGGGGGCTCAGCCAAGGTTGAGCACACTGAACAAAGGGCCGCCTCGATTGGGAGCCGAGGACAAAGTCGAGCATAGATGACCGAAAGGCCTTGCCTTTGTTTAGGGCTTAGGCTAAAGCCGAGAAAGCCAAATTAAAGGGCCTAACCTTGATAGGGTCTTAGGCCCAGGCCAAGCTCACCTAACCAAAGTGCCTACCTCGCTGGGGGTTCAAGCCTAGACCGAGCACAACTGATCAAGGGCCTACCTGTTAGGAGCTCAGCCAAGGTCGAGCAACTTGATCGATGGGCCTACCTCGGTTTGGGGTCGCGCAAAGCCGAGCACACCGACAAAAGAGCCTATCTTCGGTAGGGGCTCAGTGCAAAGGCTAAACACACCAAATCAAGGGCTTACACTGCTTGGGGGCTCAGCCGAGGTCGAGAAACACCGACCAAAGGGCTTATCTCAATTGGGAGCTCAAAAGGCGAGCATAGATGACCGAAGGCCTTGCCTCTTAGGGTTTAGGCTAAAGCCAAACAAGCCAAATCAAGGACCTAACCTCGGATGGGGGCTTAGGCCAAGGCGAGGCATCTAACCAAAGTTCCTACCTCGCTTGAGTTCATGCCTAGGCAGAGCAAAATTGACTAAGGGCCTACCTCGCTTGGGTCAGCCAAATTCTAGAACACTGATCAAGGGCCTACCTTGTAAGGATCAAGCTAAGGCAAACATACCAAACCAAGGACTACCTCGTTGGGAGCTCACACGATCGAGTACACCGATTGAAGGGTGTACTCTAGGTTAGAGATCAGCAAGGGTCTACCTCGTTAAGTGCTCGTTAAGGCCAAACACAAGACCGGGGGGCCTACTCGATTGGGGGCTCAGCCATGGCCGAGAAGACCTGACCGAGGGGCCTACACTGTTGGGTGCCTGTGCCAAGGTCGGGCACACCGACTAAAGGGCTTACCTTAGTTGGGAGCTCAAGCTAAAGCCGAGCATAGATGACCAAAGGTCTATGCCTCGCTGGAGGCTCAAGCCAAAGCCGAGCACACCCGACTAAAGTGCCTACCTTCAGCTTGGGAGTTCAGCCCAAGCCGAGCAAACCCGATCAAGGGCCTTCCTCGATTAGAAGCCTCGCCAATGCCGAGCACCCGCTTGCTCGAGAACCTTCTCCCATAAAATAGTCAAATGTGCCAAACATAGTTTACTTTGGAGACTCAAATATGTTTTTCCCAAAAAAAGGTGGGAATGATGGAATTTAAAATATATATATATAAAAAACTATAAAAAGTTTGTGATCACCCACCGTGTTCACTGCCTAATTTTAACAATAGGGCTTCTAATCTTAAAAAGAGTACCAAAGAAAAAAGGGGGACTAAGGGGATACAAAGTGAAAGACAACATTCACTTTTGTTTGATTACTAGCACTTAGCTTGTAGCGTAAGCTTAGTTTTATTCACTAGTTTGATTTATAAGAACCAAGTTCTTGCGCCATAAAATTTATTAATAATTTTTTCTAATTATGCAAGAACTTGACTTGGGTAAGGACAAGGTAAGATTTATGTAATAGATTTATTTCCTAGAAACGAAATTATCTTGTTTATACTTATTCTCCAAATATGCAAAGGCAACATGAACTTGGTTTTAGATGAGCGTTGCTTATATCAAAGATTCTAGAACTACAGATAAGTTTTTCCTTTGTCTTCTATTTTGTTTCTGAATATCATTCATGTTAATGAATTTAGAAATCAATATTTATTTGTAGGAGAAAGAGAAAAGGAGAACTCCAAAATACTAGCACCAAGGTATCCTAGCAATTCCAGCTTGTGTGTTATATGCTGCACATTTTCAGAACCGACACTTTTTTTGTGGTCTTACTCTTGAGGGAACCTCTAGGTGTGGGAAGGCCAGGAACTCCTCACTGTTTAATCTTGACAATAGTACTTCTTATCTAAAAGGAGCACCAGAAGAAGGGGGGGACTAATAAAGATACAAAGTCAATGACAATATTCACCTTTTATTACTACCTATCATCTTGTAACATAAGTGTGGTTAAATCACTGTATTGTTTTACGAGAACCAATTTTTTTGTTTCGAAAATTTATTGATATTTTTTTTTTTCTAATTGTGCAGAAACTTGACTTGGATAACGATAAGGTAAGATTTATGTAGTAGATTTCTTTCCTAGAAACGATGTTATCTTGTTTATACATATTATCCAAATATGTAGTTTTTTATTATTCCACAACCCCCTTCCAAAAAATATATATATATATATATATAAATTATGTACGTAGTCGGGATTTCTTTGTTTGCCACTAAAAGCTGTGTAGCATGAACTTGGTTGAAGATGAGCCTTGCTTACATCAAAGGTTGTAGAACTGCAGATAAGTTTTGCCTATGTTTTCTATTTGTTTCCGAATATCATTCATGTTGATGAATTTAGAAATCAATCTTTATTTGCAGGAGAAAGAGAAAAGGAGAACCTGTCAAAATACTAGCACCAAGGTATCCTAGCAATTCCAGTTGCTGTGTTATATGCTGCACATTTTCAGAACCGACACTTTGTTTTGTGGTCTTACTCTTGGAGGGAACCTCTATGTGGGAAGGCGTCAGGGAACTCCTCACTGTTTAATCTTGACAATTGTACTTCTTATCTAAATGGAGCACCAGAAGGGGGGACTAATAAAGATACAAAGTCAATGACAATATTCACCTTTTATTACTACCAATCATCTTGTAACATAAGTCTGGTTAAATTCACTGTATTGTTTTACGAGAACCAATTTTTTTGTTTGAGAAAATTTATTGATATTTTTTTTTTTCTAATTGTGCAGGAACTTGACTTGGACAACGACAATGTAAGATTTATGTAATATGTTTCTTTCCTAGAAACGATGTTATCTTCTTTATACATGTTCTCCAAATATGTAGTTTTTTATTATTCCACAACCCCCTTCCAAAAAAATACATATATATATTATGCATAATCGGGATTTTTTTGTTTGCAACTAAAACGTGTGCAGCATGAACTTGGTTGAAGATGAGCCTTGCTTACATCAAAGGTTGTAGAACTGCTGATAAGTTTTACGTTTGTTTTCTATTTGTTTCCGATTATCATTCATGTTGATGAATTTATAAATCAATCTTTATTTGCAAGAGAGAGAGAAAAGGAGAACTTGTTAAAATACTAGCACCAAGGTATCCTAGTAATTCCAATAGCTATTTTATATGTTGCACATTTTCAGAACTGATCTATCTCCTCCTTTTTTTTATCACTTACAGCTTGTTTTGTGGTATTACTCTAAGAGGGAACCGTTAGGTGTGGGAAGGCGTGAGGGGACTGTTTACGGCTCATTGTCTAATCTTGACAGTAGTACACCTTATCTAAAAAGGAGAAGGAAAGAGAAGGGGGCCTGATGAGGATACAAAGTGAAGGACAACATTCACCTTTGTTTGATTACTACCACTCAGTCTGTAACTCAAGTTTAGTTAAATTCACTGTATTGTTTTACAAGAACTAATTTTTTGTTTCAAAAAATTTATTGATAGTTTTTTTCCAATTGTTCAGGAACTTGACTTGGGTATCGACGAGGTAGGATTTTTGTAATAGATTTCTCTCCGAGAAATGAAGTTTTCTTGTTTAGACAAGTTCTCTAAATATGTAGTTTTGTAATTATTCCTCCCCCCAATATATATATTTATATAGTTTGGTTTTGTTTGTTTGCATAAAAGCACTCGTATGAACGTGATGTAGATGAGCCATGCATAACAAAGATTGTATTATTGTAGATAAGTTATGCCTATGTCATCTATTTGTTTTCATGTATGATTCACAAGGATGCCTTTAGAAATATATCCTTCTTTATAGGTGAAAGCACTCACAGATGAACTTGGAGCTCGTGCCAAGGTCGCAAACCCGATCAAGGGTCTACTCTCGCTTAGGGTCAGCTAAGGCCAAGAACACTGATCAAGGGCTTACCCTCGGTTGGGGGTTCTAGCTAAAGCCAAACACATCATACTGAAGGGCCTACTCTCGGTTGGGAGCTCTAGCCACGACTGAGTACACCTGACTGAAGGGTCTACTCTCAATTGGGAGGTCAGGCCATAGCCGAGCACATCTGATCGAAGGGATTTCCTTTGCTTAAGGGCTCAGAGTAAAGCCGAGCACTCTAACCTTAGTGCTACCTCGTTGGAGCTCAGCCAAAGTCGAGCACACTAGACTGAAGGTCCTATGTCGGTTGGGAGCATAGCCCAAGCTGAGCACACCTGACCGAAAGGCCTTCCCTCGGTAGGGAGTTAAAGTCAAGGCCAAGCATGCCTCACGGAAGGTATTACCTCATTTGGGAGCTCGCCAAGGTCGAGTAGACCCACCAAAGGGCCTACCTTTAGTTTGGGGCTTAGGCCAACACCGAGCATAACTAACTAAAGGGCCGACCTTCGTTGGGAGCTCAGAAAAGTGGGCATAGCTCAAGGGTCTTGCCTCCATTTGGGGATGAGGCTAAAGCCGATCACCCTGATTAAAGGGTCAAGCCTCGGTTGGGGCTTAAGCCTAGGCCGAGCACACTTGACCAAAGTGCTTACCATTAATTGGGAGTTCAGCAAAGCCGAGCACACCTAATCGATGGGCCTCCTGTTAGGAGCCCTGCTAAGACTATGAAAACTAGACAAGGGTCTACTCGATTTTGGGGTTAAACCAAGGCCGAGCATACCCGATCAAGCTCCTATCCTGTTGTCGGCTCTAGACAAGGCTATACACACTAGACTTAAGGGCTAGCCTCGGTTGGGTGCTCAGCCATAGCCAAGTACACCGATCAAGGGCCTAGTTTTTATTGGGAGTTCAGTTAAGGCTGAGTGGACTGACCGGGGCTTGCACTGCTTGGGGGCTCAAGCCAGGTAGAGCAGACCAACCAAGGGCCTACCTCGGTTGGGAGCTTAGCCACACTGAGTACACTTGATGGAAGGGCGATTCTGTTAGGAGCCTGTGCCAAGGCCGAGCACATCCGATCAAGGGTCTACCTTATGTTGGGAGCCGATCAAAGTCGAGCATACGTGATCAAAGGGCTTTCCTCGTTAAGGGCTTAAGTAAAGGTTGAGCAATCCTGACTGAAGGGCTTACCCTCGATTAGGGATTCTGGCCAAATCGGAGCACACCTAACCGGGGGGCCTACCCTGGTTGGGAGCGTAGGCCATGACCGAGTACACCTGATTGATGGCCCTACTCTCGGTTGGGAGCTTAGCCTAAGGCCACGCAGATCTTATAGAAGGGCTTGCCCTCATTTGGGAGCTCAGGCAAGGCCAAGCAAACTTGATCAAGGGCCTTCCTTGGTTGTGGACTCAAGCCAAGGCGAGCAAACTTGATTGAAGGGCCTACACTTGATTAGGGCTTTGGCCAAAGCCGAGCACACCAAACCAAGGGCCTACCTTTGATTGGGGACGAGGCCATGGTTGAGTATACCCGATCAAGGGCCTACTCGCTTGGGAGCTCACTATGGCCGAACACACCTAATCAAAGGGCCAACCTCGCTAGGAGCTCAGGCAAGGCCGGTAGACCTGATCGTAGGGCCTCCTCGCTTGGGGCTCTGCCAAGGCCGAGTAGACTCGATCAAGCGCCTACCTCGATGGGGGGCTGCCAAACTAAACACACTTTTACAAATGCCTACCTGGGTGTGAGCTCAGCCAAAGTCGAGCATATCTCGATCAGAGGGCCTTCCCTCGATTGGTGGCTCTAGCCGATCCGAGCAAATCAGATCAAGGGCCACCTGGTGGGGCTTAACCCAATGCCGAGCACACCGATCAAGTGTTCACCCTAAATTGGGAGTCTAGGCCAAAGCCGAGCATGCCCGATCAAGGACCTACCCTAGGTTTGGAGCTCAGCCTAAAATCAAGCAAAGCTGGTCAAAGGCCTACCTCGATGGGGCTTAGGCTAAAGTCGAGGCACTGATAGAACGACTTACTCACGGTTGGGAGTTCCGGCCAATAGCAAACACACCATACCAAAGGGCTTACTCTTATTAGGTGGTCAAGTCAAAGCGGGCATACCCGATCTAATAGCCTTCCTTGGTTAGGAGATCGCTAAGGCCGAGCAGAGCTACTGATTGAAGGGCCTACCCTGTTTGAGGGCTTAGGCCAAAGCCAATCACACCTTCCCTGGGCCTTCCTCGCTTGAAACATAGGCTAAGGCTGAGCAGACCACAAATTGCCTACATTTAATTGGAAGTTTGCTAAGTCTGAGCACACCTAATCAAGGGCCTACCATCGGTTAGAGCTTTGGCCATGGCCGCAAACCTGACCAAAGGGTTTACTCCCGCTTAGGGTCGACCAAACCAAGCACACTTGACCGAATGGCCTACTCTCGGTTAGGAGCTTGCCAGACCGAGCACACCTAACCGAAGGGCCTGCTCTCGATTGAGAGCTTAGGCTAAAGCTGAATAGACCTGATCGAGGGGCCTACACTCGTTTGGGGGCTCAGGCCAAGTTTGAGCACACCTGACCAAAGAGCCTACCCTAAGTAGGGAGCTCAGGCCAAAGGCGAGCATAGATGACCAAAGGGCCTTGCCTCTGTTTGGGGCTCAGGCCAAAGCCTAGCAAGCTAAACCAAAGGGCCTAACCTTGGATGGGGCTTAGGCCTAGGCTGAGTAGACCTGACCAAAGTGTCTACCCTCGCTTGGGAGTTCAAGCCTAGGTCGGGCACAAATCGATCAAGGGCCTACCTTGGTTTGGGGTCGCCAAATTCGAGCACACTGACTGAAGGGTCTACCTCGTAGGGGATCGGCCAAGGCCCAACACACCAACCGGGACTACCTCTATTGGGAGCTCAGCCAGCCTGAGTACACCTGATTGGGTGTACTCGCTTAAGAGATCAGGCCAAGGAAGAGCACAATTGACCAAGGGTCTACCTCGTTGGTGCTCAAATAAAGTCGAGCATATATGCTCGACGGGTCCTACTTTGTTGGGGCTCAAACCAAGGTTATGCAAACCTGATCAAGGGTTTACCTCAATTGGGGCTCTGCCAAAACCGAGTATACATAACCGAAAGGCCTACCCTCGATTGGGAACTTAGGCCATGGCTGAGTACACCTGACCAAAGGGCCTAGTCTCAGTTGGGAACTTATTGTAAGGCCATGCACACCTGATCGAAGGGCATATTATCGGTTGGGGGCTCTGGCTAATGCCAAACACACTACTCTGAAGGGCCTACCCTCTATTGGGATCTCAGGCCATGGCCGAGTACTTTGACTGATGGGACTACTCTTGGTTGGGAGCTCAGGCCAAGGTCGAGCACACCTGATCGAAGGGCTTTCCTTTGGTTTAGGGCTCACAATAAAGCTAAGCACACTTAATCTTAGGGCCTACCCTCGGTTGAGAGCTTAGGCCAAAGCCAAAGGCATTTAATTGAGGTGCCAACCTTCGTTGGGCTTGGGAGTTAAAGCCAATGCCAAGCACACCAGATGGAAGGTATTAACCCTCGTATAGGAGCTGAGGCCAATGCTGAGAAGACTTAACCAAAGGGCCTACCCTAACCGTGGGGCTCAGGCCATGGTCGAGCACACCTGACCAAAGGGCCTACCCTTGGTTGGAAACTCAAGCCAAGGCCGAGTATAGTTGACCGAAGGGATCTCCCTTCTTTAACACTTATACCTTGTTTCATGGTGTTACTCTAGGAGGGAACCTCTAGGTGTGGGAAGGCGTCAGGGGACTTCTCATTGTTTAATCTTGACAATAGTACTTATCTAAAAGGTGCACCAAAAGAAAGGGGGGACAAATAAGGATACAAAGTGAATGACAATATTCATCTTTGATTACTACCACTCAGCTTGTAACGCAAGTTTCGTTAAATTCACTATATTGTTTTACAAGAACTAATTTTTTGGTTTCAGAAAATTTATTGATAGTTTTTTTTCCAATTGTGCAGGAAATTGGTTTGGACAACGACAAGGTAAGATTTATGTAATAAAATCGATGTTTTCTTGTTTATAAATATTCTCTAAATATGTAGTTTTTTATTATTCCACAACCCTCTTCTAAAATATATATATATATATATATTATATACATGGTAGGGCTTTGTATGCGGAAAAGTCAGGCAACATTAACTTGGTTAAAAATGAGCCTTGCTTACATCAAAGGTTGTAGAATTGCAAATAAGTTTTGCTTGTCTTTTATTTGTTTCAAATATCATTCATATTGATGAATTTAGAAATCAATCTTTATTTGCAGGAGAAAGATAAAAGGAGAACCTGTTAAAATACTAGTGCCAAGGTATCCTAGTAATTCCAATTGTTATTTTTATACGCACATTTTCAAGATGATCTATCTCCTTCCTTCTTTATCACTTGCACCTTGTTTTGTGGTATTACTTTAGGAGAGAACCACTAGGTGTGGAAGGCATCGGGACTCTCATTGTCTAATCATGACAGAGTACATCTTATCTAAAACGTAGTACTAAAGAGAAGGGGGACTAATGAGGATACAAAGTGAAGGACAAAAATACCTTTTTTTATTACTACCACTTAGTCTCAGAATACAAGTTTAGTTAGATTCACTATATTGTTTTACAAGAACTAGTTTTTTGCTTTGAAAAAGTTTATTGATAGTTTTTTTCCAATTGTGCAGGAACTTGACTTGGGTAACAACAAAGTAGGATTTACGTAATGTATTTCCTTCTAGAAACGGTTACATGTAGTTTTGTAATTATTCCACCCCTCCAATATATATATATATATATGTCGCTTGGTTTTGTTTGTTTGCACTAAAAGCACCCGCTTGAATATAGATGTAGATGAGCCTATGAAACAAAGATTGTATAATTGCCGATAAGTTATGCCTATATCATTTATTTGTTTTCTAGTATCATTCACGGTGATGCCTTTAGAAATAAATCCTTTTTTGTAGGTGAAAGCACTTGCAGGATCTGGAGCTCAAGCCAAGGTCAGGCAAACCGATCAAGGGTCTACTCTTAGTTTAGGGTCGTGCCAAGGCGAGAACACATGATCAAGGGCTTACCTCGGTTGGGGGCTCTAGCCAAAGCCAAACACACTATATCAAGGGCCTACCTCCGCTGGGAGCTCGCCACAATCGAGTACACTTGACGGAAGGGTTTACTCCTGGGGAGCTCTGTGCCAAAGTTGAGCACACGTGATTGAAGGGATTTCCTTTGGTTAAGGGCTCAGAGTAAAGCTAAGCACACCTGACCTTAGGGCCTACCCTCGGTTGAGAGCTCAAACCAAAGCCGAGCACAGCTGACCGAAAGGCCTTCCCTTGGTTGGGAGTTAAATCCAAGGCCATGTATGCCTCATGGATGATATTACCCTCATTTGGGAGCTCAGCCGAGCAGCCGACAAAGGGCCTACCTTAGTTGGGTGCTTAGGCTAATATTGAGCTCCACGACCAAAGAGCCGACCGGTTGGGAGCTCAGCAAAGTTGAGCATAGCTGACAAGGGTCTTGCTCGATGAGGGTTTTACCTGCTTGGGGCTCAAAGCAAAGCTAAGAAAGCCAAACCAAAGGCCTAACCTCAGGGGCTTAGGCCTAAGCCAAGCACACTTGAACAAAGTGCCTACCTCGGCTGGCGCTTTATGCCTAGGCCGAGAACAACTGATCAAGGGCCTACCTCGATTAGGAGCTCGTGCCAAGGTCGACTAAACTGACCAAAGGGCCTACCTTGGTTTGGGGTCGTGCCAAAGCCGAGCACACCGATCAAGGGCCGACCTCGTAGGGGCTCACCAAGCCAAACACACGCATCAAGGGACAACCTTCGGTTGGGAGCTCAGCCACAATCGAGTACACTGACAAGGGTGTACTGTTAGGTGATCAAGCCAAAGCAGAAGATACCTAACCAAGGGTCTACCTTCGCCTGGAGCTCAAACCAAAGTCGAGCATATGTAATCAAAGGGCCTTACCTTTGTTGGGGGCCTCCAAGGCTGTGCAAACCTGATCAAGGGCCTACCTCGATTGGGGGCTTAAGCAAAGTTGAGCACACCTAACCGAAAGGCCTACCTCGGTTGGGGCTTAGGCCGTGGCCGGTACACCGACCAAAGGGCCTATTCTGGTTGGGAGCTCGCCCAAGGCCAAGCACACCTCGATCAAGGGCATACGTTAGTTGGGGGCTCACCAAGGCCAAACACACCACACCACACCAAGGGCTACCTCGTGGGAGCCTGCCACCACCGAGACTGATCAAGGACTACTCGATTGGGAGCTCATGCCAAGGCCGAGCACACTCGATCAAGGGCTCTTTGGTTGAGGGCTCAATAAATCTACACACAAGACCGAGGGGTTTACCCACATTAGGAGCTGATGCCACGGCCAAGTAGACCTGACTAAGGGGCCTACACTTGGTTGGGTGCTCATTATGCGTTCATCCCTAAGTAGATTAGGTCCTCAAAACCAATGGCACTTTACTAATAAACGGTAACTGGAAATGGTTGTTCTCGGTATACCCGGATCTCCGAAAGTGTTTTCCCGGATCAAGGGCCCTTCGTCGAGCCTTTCCTTTAGTGGTTGGGGGAAGCATGTTGAGGGTTTCAGTCCAGAATTGGCAGTTGTGACTATTGGAGGAGGAAAAGAACTTGAAGAAAAGCTTGTGGTAAATTCTCTTGTTTATTTTATTTAATTTTTTTTTCCTTATAGCTTTTACCTTTTAACCAAGTCTGTGAAAAGATTCTGCCTGAAATTTGGCTTTGATATCTTCTGCTGTACATTTGAGATATCTTGACCACGAGTGAAACCATTGTGAATTACAAGTTTACTCAATGGATCCATAGCTACCGCGATCTTCCACTCATGATTAATCAGGTGCCTTGTTTTGGTCAATATTCTACCTATACTCTTATTCTAAATGTGAATTTTGCCTTAACGGTTTTCCCCTTGTTAATTTCTCAAAGGCAAATGTCACAAGATGGGAATTGAGAACAAAACCTTCATTAGGACCCTTGAATTTTTGTGGCAAGAGGGTCAACAAGATGCAACCCTTGAAGTGGCGAAGAAGAGGTCTGCACCATCTTTACTCAAAGATTTCCCACTTAATTTAAAATATGCTTTATATTTAATTGATTGATGTTGTTTTATTAGCCATCCCATTTAGTTGGGAAAAGGCTGTTCTATTGTTGTATTGATGTTGTTTTATTGCAGGCATTAAAATGGTCGATGTCTATAAAAACGCTTATGAGCAAGCAGCAATACCTGTCATTGCATGCTAAAAATCTAGGCTTGAGACATTTGCTGGTGCCGAGGAGATATACAATTGGCCATGATGGGTGATCAAGAGCTCACAGGGGAACTAGCCACAACCTTGGACAGAATTTTTCCATGCCTTCAAACACAGGGCTAATACGCATTTATGGAGTTTATTTTAACCATGTTTTAAAAAACACTTTAAGCATTGATGGGTAGATGAGTTACATGTGCTATTCTTATTTGTTTTGGGACGCTACATCCATTGTGGTTTGAGTAACAAGGTCCAAAGCGCTAAAATATCTTCTTGTCAAAATCATTTCATTAGTTTCGAGTGGACTTATTTTTGATTATGAAATGACTTATTTGGAGAAAGCGAGTGAATTAAATAAATTTTTTAATACCATGCTTGTTGATGCACCATAGCCCAGTGCTTCTCCCTTTTGAATTTCCCAGCCATTCAATTT
Organism: Macadamia tetraphylla; assembly: GCA_022985045.1. Lineage (NCBI taxonomy): Eukaryota > Viridiplantae > Streptophyta > Magnoliopsida > Proteales > Proteaceae > Macadamia > Macadamia tetraphylla. Next base: position 25,749,651 of record CM040968.1, on the reverse strand, counting down.
GCACTCCACTCCACCTTTTTGTCAATTCGCCAGCTAGAACACACATATGGACTCACATCACAACGGCATGTTCCCTAGGAACTACCGAGTTATAAATTTTGATAAATTTTTGAAATTTTGGATGTTTGCTAGTTTGAGAGTATTCTCATTCAGATATGCAAAAATAAATTAGAATTGAAACATATGAATTTTGATTTTTGAAAAAGGAAAGATAGAGAAACCATAGGAAGTTAATAGATATAAGAAATCAGAGTAGGGAATAGATAAAGAAACTTTTGTCTGAATTTTTTCTGATATTTAATCTGAAATCTCAAAGTTTGTATTGGATATGGGTTTTTATATATATATATATATAGACTAATGCTTAAAAACTCAGACAAACTTGTCGGAGGGTTAAATGGATTGGATTAGAATTCGATCTAGGTGGTATATGCTCCAAATTTTCTTTAGGGTCTATTACATCTGAATATATGGGATCAGGTCCATATCCAATCAGATTTTTTTTTTTTTTTGGATGAGTAAATAAATTTATACCCAAAGAGAAGAGAAAATACAAAGGGAAAAAGGGGAGGGCTTACGCCAACAAGGAAAAGCCAGCCCCTGGGGGGAACAAAGCAAAAAGCAAAAAGCAACAAAGAGACAACAACATTAGCAGCAGCCAACAACCAACAGCAGCAAGCAACAACCAACAACCAACAGCCAAGGAGGAGGGAGGGGGGGAGGGAGGAGGGAGGGGGAGGGGGAGGGGGGGAAGGGGAGGGGGAGGGAGGGGCCAGGAGGGGGATGGGGTGAGGGACGAGGGACCAGGGAAGGGGAGGGGGGTAAGAGGGGAGGAAGGCTCCGGAAGAGATTATGTGGTCTTTCAGAGACAAGGGATTGGCCGGACGAAGGAGTTCAGGAGTGGATTTTGAGACAACATCAAAGAAGATGACTTTCCAAATCCTATCCGGGAGCGGGAGTTGAGGACCATCCACGAGGGTTACACTCCATCCGAGGTGAGTAATTGTAGTAGAGAAGGCAAGCTTGCCAATGGTGTCATAGATGGAGGAGCCAAAGAAAAGTCATATCAACCAAATACACCTATCAAAGGAAGAATTAACCTAGGGAAGGCCAGAACGAGCTAGGACGTTTTCCCACCAAGGAAGAAAGAGGACAAGAAGAAGAGGGGGGATATCCTCTGACCATCCAAAGTAGGCACAAAGTGTGGTCATATGACTGGCCGAAAGAAGGAAGGATTGTGGGGAGGTAGTTGGATAGACATTCTAGGTGGTTGTGCCAAGGAATATGACCTTGAACCCATGATTACGCCATGGAACAACAGACCCGAGGATCCGGCAAAGGACCAAGGAGGAGAGAGAACAACCTATTGGAAGAGGGCACACATTTGTCATCCCTTCCACGATGCCGTGGAGAATGGGGGAGGGAGTCCCACAGATCCGCAAGGGGGAGAGAGAGGAGGGTCTAGCCCAGGGAAGAGAATAGAGGAGAAGAGAGGATTTGGAAAGACCGAAGAATAGATGATTCTAGGGTGACTAGAGAAGAAAGGATACCAGGGGTGCCAAGGGTCCATCCAAAGGGAGGTCGAATGCCCATTGCCAATGATGTTGGAGCAAGTAGTGGGTAAGGGATCCGAGGCTAAAGATTTTTCGCCAAATCCACGAGGCATCGAGGGGAGGACAAGTCCAAAGGAGAGGGCAAGAAAAGAGTATACTATCCACCCATGCTTGATGCTTGGAGGCAATCTTCTAAATAAGCTTGAGAATGCCTACAAGATTACCTTTGATCCTTCTCAAACCCGAGACCTCCTTCGATTAAGGTTTGCCCAAGGCAATGGATGGAGAAACTTGGGGTTGGAACCTTTCCGGAGAAAGGGAAGAGACTTTCCGTAAAGGATGAAGATCCTAGACTAGAAGAGATGGAGAGATTGGAGGACGATCTAATAAGGACAAGCTAACTAGCATAGAGAGGAGCTTTTTTCCCAGCTGGAGCCCTTCCGGATCAAGTCAAGCATAGGGGGGCAATGGTGGGGAGAGCTTAGAGGAAATGAGGGAAGGCCTAGATATTTCAACGGCAAGGAACCCAAGGAAAAGCCCGTGATACGAAGGAGAAGGGATTGAGTATCAAGAGAAACCAAGGAGGAGAAGATTTGAGGAGGTTGATGGGAGCCCAAAGGGTTCAAAGGAATGAAGGGGAGACATAATGGAAGAGATGGAGAGGAATCCTTAGAGAAGACCATGGTGTCATCTGCAAAAGCAAGGTGAGTGAGGGAAAGGGCTTACACTTGGGAATAT
>CM040968.1:25721092-25747260 GCA_022985045.1 Macadamia tetraphylla | reverse complement strand
CCTTGGTGTGGGAAGGCGTTAGGGGACTTCGCACTAATTAATCTTGACAGTAGTATGTCTTATCTAAAAAGGACTACGAAAGAGAAGGGGGGAGTAATGAGGATATAAAGTGAAGGACAATATTCACTTTTGTTTGATTACTACCACTCAGTCTGTAATGCATGTTTAGTTAAATTCACTATATTGTTTTACAAGAACTAATTTTTTGTTTTCAGAAAATTTATTGATAGTTTTTCACCAATTGTGCAGGAACTTGACTTGGGTATCGACGAGGTAGGATTTACGTAAAAGATTTCTCTCCTAGAAATGAAGTTATCTTATTTATTCTAGTTCTCTAAATATGTAGTTTTGTAATTATTCCACCCCCTATTATATATATATATATATATAGTTTGGTTTTGTTTGTTTGCAGCTAAAAGCACTCCTACATGAACGTGGATGTAGATGAGCCTTGCTTACAACAAAGATTGTATAATTGCAGATAAGTTATGCATATGTCATCTATTTGTTTCCTAGTATCATTCACAGTGATGCCTTAAAAAATAAATCATTCTTTGTAGGTGAAAGCACTACTGTATGAACTTGGAGCTCAGACCGAAAGGCTTTCCCTCGGTTGGGAGTTAAAGCCAAGGCCAAGTATGCCTCATGGATGATATTACCCTCATTTGGGAGCTCAGGCCAAGGCGGAGCAGACCTGATCAAAGGGCCTACCTTAGTTGGGTGCTTAGGCCAATGTCGAGCTCCACTGACCAAAGGGCCGACCCTCGGTTAGGAGCTTAGGCAAAAGCCGGGCATAGCTAACCAAAGGGTTTTGCCTCGATGTGGGGATGAGGCTAACGCCGAACACCCTGATTGAAGGGTCAAGCCTCAGTTAGGGCTTAAGCCTAGGCCGAGCACACCTGACCAAAGTGCACCTGACCAAAGTGCTAACCCTTAATTGGGAGTTCAAGCTAAAGCTGAGCACACCTAACCGAAGGGCCTTCCCTCGGTTAGGAGCCCAAGGCATGGTCAGGCAAACCTCGATCAAGGGTCTACTCTGGTTTGGGGTCAAACTAAGGCCGGGCATACCGATCAAGGGCCTACCCTCGGTTTGGGGCTCTGACAAGGCTAGACACACTGGACCAAGGGCCTACCTCGGTTGGGTGCTAAGGTCATGGCCAAGTACACCGATCAAAGGGCCTATTCTTGATTGGGAGTTCAAAGCTAAGGCTGAGTAGACTGAACAGAGGGGCCTACACTCGTTTGGGGGCTCAGGCCAAGGTTGAGCACACCTGACCAAAGGGCCTGCCCTCGATTGGGAGCTGAGGACAAAGTCGAGCATAGATGACCGAAAGGCCTTGCCTTTGTTTAGGGCTTAGGCTAAAGCCGAGAAAGCCAAATTAAAGGGCCTAACCTTGGATAGGGTCTTAGGCCTAGGCCAAGCTCACCTAACCAAAGTGCCTACCCTCAGTTGGGAGTTCAAGCCTAGACCGAGCACAACTGACCGAAGGGCCTACCCTCGGTTAGGAGCTCAGGCCAAGGTCGAGCAAACTTGACCGATGGGCCTACCCTCGGTTTGGGGTCGCGCCAAAGCCGAGCACACCTGACCAAAGAGCCTAACTTCGGTAGGGGCTCAGGCAAAGGCTAAACACACCAGATCGAAGGGCTTACACTCGTTTGGGGGCTCAGGCCGAGGTCGAGTACACCTGACCAAAGGGCTTATCCTTAGTTGGGAGCTCAGGCTAAAGGCGAGCATAGATGACCGAAGGGCCTTGCCTCTGTTTAGGGCTTAGGCTAAAGCCAAACAAGCCAAATTGAAGGACCTAACCTCGGATGGGGGCTTAGGCCTAGGCCGAGCACCAACCAAAGTTCCTACCTCGCTTGGAGTTCATGCCTAGGCGAGCAAAATTGACTAAGGGCCTACCTCGCTTGGGTCGCCAAATTCTAGAACACCTGATCAAGGGCCTACCTTCGTAAGGATCAAGCTAAGGCCAAACATACCAAACCAAGGGACTACCTCGTTGGGAGCTCACACGATCGAGTACACCTGATTGAAGGGTGTACTCTAGGTTAGGAGATCGCTAAGGCAAGCACACCGACCAAGGGTCTACCCTGTTGGGAGCTCAAACCAAATTCCAAGATACGATCAAGGGCCTTACCTTTGTTGGGGCTCAAGCTAAGGTCCAAACTTGACCAAGGACCTACCTCTGTTGGGAGCTTAGGCCATGACCAAGCAGCTTGACAAGGGCCTACTATCTATTGGGAGCTCAGGCCAAAGCCGAATATACCTGACTGAGGGGCCTATACTCGTTTGGGGGCTTAGGATAAGGTCGAGCACACCTGACCAAAGGGCTTACCCTTGGTTGGGAAATGGGAACTCAAGAGAAGGTCGAGTATAGATGACCCAAGGGCCTTACCTCTATTTGGGGCTCAAGCTAAAGCCGTGCAAGCCAAACCAAACGACCTAACCCTGGACGGGCTTAGGCCCAGGCCAAGCACGCCTGACCAAAGTGCTTACCTTCAGTGGGGAGTTCAAGCTTAAGCCGAGCACAACTGACCGAAGGGCCTACCCTCGGTTGAGAGCTCTAGCCAAAAACCACAGACCGAAGGTAGGCCTAGAGAAGGGCCTACCTTAGGTTGGGAGCTCAACCATGGCTGAGTACACCTGACCGAAGGGCGTATTCTCTGTTAGGAGCTCAGGCCAAAGCCGAGCACACCTGACCGAAGGGTCTACCCCGGTTTGGAGCTTAAACCAGAGTCGAGGATACGTGATAGAAGGGCCTTCCTCGGCTGGGCTTAAGCCAAAGCCGAGCAAACCTGATTGAAGGGCCTACCTCGATTGGGGGCTCGGCCAAAGCCTAGAACACCTAACGGAAGGACTTACTCGATTGGGAGCTTAGGTCATAATCTAGTGCACTTGATCAAGGGCCTACTCTCGCTTGGGAGCTTAGCTTAAGGTTGAGCACACTTGATCGAAGGGCATACCTCGCTGGGGCTCGCCAAGGCCAAACACACCACATCAAGGGCCTACCCTAGGTTGGAAGCTCAAGCTCGGCCACGACCGAGTACACCGGACAAGGGCATACTGTGGTTGGGAGCCTGTGCCAAGGCCGAGCACACTTGATCAAAGGGCTTTCTATTGGTTGAGGGCTCTGGATAAAGCTAAGCACACTTGACCTTAGGGCCTACCTCGCTGAGAGCTCAAGCCAAAGCCGAGCACATCAGACTAAAGGTCCTATCGCAGTTGGAAGCTCAGGCCCAAGTAGAGCACACCTGACTGAAAGGCCTTCCCTTGGTTAAGGTCTCAGGCAAAGCCGAGTAGACCGCAAAGCCTTGTAGACCTAATTGAGATGCCAACCTTCGGTTTGGTTGGGAGTTAGAGCCAAGGCCAAGCACACCTGACGGAAGGTATTCCCCTCATTGGGAGCTGAGGCCAAGGCCGAGATCCTCGGTTGGGGCTCAAACCATGGTCGAGCACACCTAACCAAAGAGCCTAACCTCGGTTGGGAGCTCAAGCAAGGCCAAGCATAGCTGACCGAAGGGCCTTGCCTCGATTGGGGGATGAGGCTAAAGTCGAACACCTTGATTGAAGGTTTTAGCTTCTGTTGGGGGCTTAGGCCTAGGCCGAGCACACTTGACCAAAGTGCCAACTCTCAATTGGAAGTTTAAGCTAAGGCCGAGCGCACTTAGCCAAAGGGCCTACCCTCAGTTAGGAGCTCAGGCCAAGGCCGTGCAAACCTATCCAAGGGCCTACTCTCGCTTGGGGTTAGGACAAAGCCGAGCTCACATGATCAAGGGTCTACCCTGTAAGGGCCTCGTTAAGGGCAAACACACAAGACCGAGGGGCCTACCCTCGATTGGGGGCTCAGGCCATGGCTGAGAAGACCTGACTGAGGGGCCTACACTCGGTTGGGTGCTCAGGCCAAGGTCGGGCACACCTGACGAAAGGGCTTACCCTTAGTTGGGAGCTCAAGCTAAAGCCGAGCATAGATGACCAAAGGTCTATGCCTCGTTGGAGGCCAAGCCAAAGCCGAGCACACCCGATCAAGTGCCTACCTTCGCTGGGAGTTCAGCCCAAGCCGAGCAAACCCGACCAAGGGCCTTCCTCGATTGGGAGCTCACGCCAATGCCGAAGCACTCGCTTGCTCGAGAACCTTCTCCCATAAAATAGTCAAATGTGCCTGAGCATAGTTTACTTTGGAGACTCAAATATGTTTTTCCCAAAAAAAAGGTGGGAATGATGGAATTTAAAAAATATATATATAAAAAACTATAAAAAAGTTTGTGATCACCCACTCCGTGTTCACTGTCTAATTTTAACAATAGGGCTTCTAATCTTAAAAAGAGTACCAAAGAAAAAAAGGGGGGACCATGGGGGATACAAAGTGAAAGACAACATTCACTTTTGTTTGATTACTAGCACTTAGCTTGTAGCGTAAGCTTAGTTTTATTCACTAGTTTGATTTACAAGAACCAAGTTCTTGCTATCATAAAATTTATTAATAATTTTTTTCTAATTATGCAAGAACTTGACTTGGGTAAGGACAAGGTAAGATTTATGTAATAGATTTATTTCCTAGAAACGAAATTATCTTGTTTATACCTATTCTCCAAATATGCAAAGTGCAACATGAACTTGGTTTTAGATGAGCGTTGCTTATATCAAAGATTCTAGAACTACGATAAGTTTTTCCTTTGTCTTCTATTTTGTTTCAATATCATTCATGTTAATGAATTTAGAAATCAATATTTATTTGTAGGAGAAAGAGAAAAGGAGAACTCACAAAATACTAGCACCAAGGTATCCTAGCAATTCCAGCTTGTGTGTTATATGCTGCACATTTTCGAACCGACACTTTGTTTTGTGGTCTTACTCTTGGAGGGAACCTCTAGGTGTGGGAAGGCGTCAGGGAACTCCTCACTGTTTAATCTTGACAATAGTACTTCTTATCTAAAAGGAGCACCAGAAGAAGGGGGGACTAATAAAGATACAAAGTCAATGACAATATTCACCTTTTATTACTACCAATCATCTTGTAACATAAGTCTGGTTAAATTCACTGTATTGTTTTACGAGAACCAATTTTTTGTTTCAGAAAATTTATTGATATTTTTTTTTCTAATTGTGCAGGAACTTGACTTGGATAACGATAAGGTAAGATTTATGTAGTAGATTTCTTTCCTAGAAACGATGTTATCTTGTTTATACATATTCTCCAAATATGTAGTTTTTTATTATTCCACAACCCCCTTCCAAAAAAAATATATATATATATATATATATAAATTATGTACGTAGTCGGGATTTCTTTGTTTGCCACTAAAAGCTGTGTAGCATGAACTTGGTTGAAGATGATCCTTGCTTACATCAAAGGTTGTAGAACTACAGATAAGTTTTGCCTATGTTTTCTATTTGTTTCCGAATATCATTCATGTTGATGAATTTAGAAATCAATCTTTATTTGCAGGAGAAAGAGAAAAGGAGAATCTGTTAAAATACTAGCGCCAAGGTATCTTAGTAATTCCAGTTGCTATTTTATTTGCTGCACATTTTCAGAACTGATCTATCTCCTCCCTTCTTTATCACTTACACCTTGGTGTGGGAAGGCGTTAGGGGACTTCGCACTAATTAATCTTGACAGTAGTATGTCTTATCTAAAAAGGACTACGAAAGAGAAGGGGGGAGTAATGAGGATATAAAGTGAAGGACAATATTCACTTTTGTTTGATTACTACCACTCAGTCTGTAATGCATGTTTAGTTAAATTCACTATATTGTTTTACAAGAACTAATTTTTTGTTTTCATAAAATTTATTGATAGTTTTTCACCAATTGTGCAGGAACTTGACTTGGGTATCGACGAGGTAGGATTTACGTAAAAGATTTCTCTCCTAGAAATGAAGTTATCTTATTTATTCTAGTTCTCTAAATATGTAGTTTTGTAATTATTCCACCCCCTATTATATATATATATAGTTTGGTTTTGTTTGTTTGCAGCTAAAAGCACTCCTACATGAACGTGGATGTAGATGAGCCTTGCTTACAACAAAGATTGTATAATTGCGTATAAGTTATGCATATGTCATCTATTTGTTTCCTAGTATCATTCACAAGGATGCCTTAAAAATAAATCATTCTTTGTAGGTGAAAGCACTACGTATGAACTTGAGCTCGATCAAAGGCTTTCCTCGGTTGGGAGTTAAAGCCAAGGCCAAGTATGCCTCATGGATGATATTACCTCATTTGGGAGCTCGTGCCAAGGCGGAGCAGACTGATCAAAGGGCCTACCTTAGTTGGGTGCTTAGGCCAATGTCGAGCTCCACCGACCAAAGGGCCGACCTGTTAGGAGCTTAGGCAAAGCCGGCATAGCTAACCAAAGGGTTTTGCCTCGATGGGGATGAGGCTAACGCCAACACCCCGATTGAAGGGTCAAGCCTCGCTAGGGCTTAAGCCTAGGCCGAGCACACCGACCAAAGTGCACCGACCAAAGTGCTAACCCTTAATTGGGAGTTCAAGCTAAAGTCGAGCACACCTAACCAAGGGCCTTCCTCGTTAGGAGCCCAAGGCATGGTCAGGCAAACCCGATCAAGGGTCTACTCGGTTTGGGGTCAAACTAAGGCCGGCATACCCGATCAAGGGCCTACCTCGGTTGGGGCTCTGACAAGGCTAGACACACGGACCAAGGGCCTACCCGGTTGGGTGCTAAGGTCATGGCCAAGTACACCGATCAAAGGGCCTATTCTTGATTGGGAGTTCAAAGCAAGGCCGAGTAGATCAAGAGGGGCCTACACTGCTTGGGGGCTCGTGCCAAGGTTGAGCACACTGACCAAAGGGCCCGCCTCGATTGGGAGCCGAGGACAAAGTCGAGCATAGATGACCGAAAGGCCTTGCCTTTGTTTAGGGCTTAGGCTAAAGCCGAGAAAGCCAAATTAAAGGGCCTAACCTTGATAGGGTCTTAGGCCCGGGCCAAGCTCACCTAACCAAAGTGCCTACCCTCGCTTGGGAGTTCAAGCCTAGACCGAGCACAACCGATCAAGGGCCTACCTCGGTTAGGAGCTCAGCCAAGGTCGAGCAAACTTGACGATGGGCCTACCTCGGTTTGGGTCGCCAAAGCCGAGCACACCGACCAAAGAGCCTAACTTCGTAGGGGCTCTGCAAAGGCTAAACACACCAGATCAAGGGCTTACACTGCTTGGGGGCTCAGCCGAGGTCGAGTACACCGACCAAAGGGCTTATCCTTAGTTGGGAGCTCAGCAAAGGCGAGCATAGATGACCAAGGGCCTTGCCTCTGCTTAGGGCTTAGGCTAAAGCCAAACAAGCCAAATTGAAGGACCTAACCTCGGATGGGGGCTTAGGCCTAGGCCGAGGCACCTAACCAAAGTTCCTACCTCGCTTGGAGTTCATGCCTAGGCAGAGCAAAATTGACTAAGGGCCTACCTCGCTTGGGTCAGCCAAATTCTAGAACACCGATCAAGGGCCTACCTTCGTAAGGGATCAAGCTAAGGCCAAACATACCAAACCAAGGGACTCCCCTCGTTGGGAGCTCACCACGATCGAGTACACCGATTGAAGGGTGTACTCTAGGTTAGGAGATCAGGCTAAGGCAAAGCACACCGATCAAGGGTCTACCCTGGTTGGGAGCTCAAACCAAATTCCAAGATACGATCAAGGGCCTTACCTTTGTTGGGGCTCAAGCTAAGGTCCAAACTTGACCAAGGACCTACCTCTGCTGGGAGCTTAGGCCATGACCAAGCAGCTTGATCAAGGGCCTACTATCTATTGGGAGCTCAAAGCCAAAGCCGAATATACCGACCGAGGGGCCTATACTGCTTGGGGGCTTAGGATAAGGTCGAGCACACCGACCAAAGGGCTTACCCTTGGTTGGGAAATGGGAACTCAAGAGAAGGTCGAGTATAGATGACCCAAGGGCCTTACCTCTATTTGGGGCTCAAGCTAAAGCCGCAAGCCAAACCAAACGACCTAACCTCGGACGGGCTTAGGCCAGGCCAAGCACGCCCGACCAAAGTGCTTACCTTCTGGGGAGTTCAAGCTTAAGCCGAGCACAACCGATCAAGGGCCTACCTCGGTTGAGAGCTCTAGCTAAAAACACAGATCAAGGTAGGCCTAGAGAAGGGCCTACCTTAGGTTGGGAGCTCAACCATGGCTGAGTACACCGATCAAGGGCGATTCTCTCGTTAGGAGCTCAGCCAAAGCCGAGCACACTCGACCAAGGGTCTACCCGGTTTGGAGCTTAAACCGAGTCGAGGATACGTGATAGAAGGGCCTTCCTCGTATGGGCTTAAGCCAAAGCCGAGCAAACCCGATTGAAGGGCCTACCGATTGGGGGCTCGCCAAAGCCTAGAACACCTAACGGAAGGACTTACTCTCGATTGGGAGCTTAGGTCATAATCTAGTGCACTTGATCAAGGGCCTACTCTGCTTGGGAGCTTAGCTTAAGGTTGAGCACACTTGATCGAAGGGCATACCTCGCTTGGGGCTCGCCAAGGCCAAACACACCACAATCAAGGGCCTACCCTAGGTTGGAAGCTCAAGCTCGGGCCACGCACCGAGTACACCGGATCAAGGGCATACTGTTGGTTGGGACCCTCGTGCCAAGGCCGAGCACACTTGATCAAAGGGCTTTCTATTGGTTGAGGGCTCAGGATAAAGCTAAGCACACTTGACCTTAGGGCCTACCTCTGCTGAGAGCTCAAGCCAAAGCCGAGCACATCGACTAAAGGTCCTATCGCAGCTTGGAAGCTCAGCCCAAGTAGAGCACACCGACCGAAAGGCCTTCCTTGGTTAAGGTCTCGTGCAAAGCCGAGTAGACCGCAAAGCCTTGTAGACCTAATTGAGATGCCAACCTTCGGTTTGGTTGGGAGTTAGAGCCAAGGCCAAGCACACCGACGAAGGTATTCCCCATTGGGAGCCGAGGCCAAGGCCGAGATCCTCGGTTGGGGCTCAAACCATGGTCGAGCACACCTAACCAAAGAGCCTAACCTCGTTGGGAGCTCAAGCAAGGCCAAGCATAGCGATCAAGGGCCTTGCCTCGATTGGGGATGAGGCTAAAGTCGAACACCTTGATTGAAGGTTTTAGCTTCGTGGGGGCTTAGGCCTAGGCCGAGCACACTTGACCAAAGTGCCAACTCTCAATTGGAAGTTTAAGCTAAGGCCGAGCGACTTAGCCAAAGGGCCTACCTCGCTAGGAGCTCGTGCCAAGGCCGTGCAAACCTATCCAAGGGCCTACTCGCTTGGGGTTAGGACAAAGCCGAGCTCACATGATCAAGGGTCTACCCTGCTAAGGGCTCGTTAAGGGCAACACACAAGACCGAGGGGCCTACCTCGATTGGGGGCTCGGCCATGGCCGAGAAGACCTGACCGAGGGGCCTACACTGCTGGGTGCTCGTGCCAAGGTCGGGCACACCCGACGTAAAGGGCTTACCCTTAGTTGGGAGCTCAAGCTAAAGCCGAGCATAGATGACCAAAGGTCTATGCCTCCTGGAGGCTCAAGCCAAAGCCGAGCACACCCGATCAAGTGCCTACCTTCAGCTTGGGAGTTCAGCCCAAGCCGAGCAAACCCGATCAAGGGCCTTCCTCGATTGGGAGCTCACGCCAATGCCGAGCACCCGCTTGCTCGAGAACCTTCTCCCATAAAATAGTCAAATGTGCCCAGCATAGTTTACTTTGGAGACTCAAATATGTTTTTCCCAAAAAAAGGTGGGAATGATGGAATTTAAAAATATATATATAAAAAACTATAAAAAGTTTGTGATCACCCATCGTGTTCACTGTCTAATTTTAACAATAGGGCTTCTAATCTTAAAAAGAGTACCAAAGAAAAAAAGGGGGGACCATGGGGGATACAAAGTGAAAGACAACATTCACTTTTGTTTGATTACTAGCACTTAGCTTGTAGCGTAAGCTTAGTTTTATTCACTAGTTTGATTTATAAGAACCAAGTTCTTGCTATCATAAAATTTATTAATAATTTTTTCTAATTATGCAAGAACTTGACTTGGGTAAGGACAAGGTAAGATTTATGTAATAGATTTATTTCCTAGAAACGAAATTATCTTGTTTATACCTATTCTCCAAATATGCAAAGGCAACATGAACTTGGTTTTAGATGAGCGTTGCTTATATCAAAGATTCTAGAACTACGTATAAGTTTTTCCTTTGTCTTCTATTTTGTTTCGAATATCATTCATGTTAATGAATTTAGAAATCAATATTTATTTGTAGGAGAAAGAGAAAAGGAGAACTCACAAAATACTAGCACCAAGGTATCCTAGCAATTCCAGCTTGTGTGTTATATGTCGCACATTTTCGTAACCACACTTTGTTTTGTGGTCTTACTTTTGGGAGGGAACCTCTAGGTGTGGGAAGGCCGTGAACCTCACTGCTTAATCTTGACAATAGTACTTTTATCTAAAAGGAGCACCGTAAGAAGGGGGACTAATAAAGATACAAAGTCAATGACAATATTCACCTTTTATTACTACCAATCATCTTGTAACATAAGTCCGTTAAATTCATCGTATTGTTTTACGAGAACCAATTTTTTGTTTCGTAAAATTTATTGATATTTTTTTTTTCTAATTGTGCAGGAACTTGACTTGGATAACGATAAGGTAAGATTTATGTAGTAGATTTCTTTCCTAGAAACGATGTTATCTTGTTTATACATATTCTCCAAATATGTAGTTTTTTATTATTCCACAACCCCCTTCCAAAAAAAAATATATATATATATATATATAAATTATGTACGTAGTCGGGATTTCTTTGTTTGCCACTAAAAGTCGGTAGCATGAACTTGGTTGAAGATGATCCTTGCTTACATCAAAGGTTGTAGAACTCGATAAGTTTTGCCTATGTTTTCTATTTGTTTCAATATCATTCATGTTGATGAATTTAGAAATCAATCTTTATTTGCAGGAGAAAGAGAAAAGGAGAATTGTTAAAATACTAGCGCCAAGGTATCTTAGTAATTCCATTGCTATTTTATTTGCTGCACATTTTCGAACTGATCTATCTCCTCCTTCTTTATCACTTACACCTTGGTGTGGAAGGCGTTAGGGACTTCGCACTAATTAATCTTGACAAGAGTATGTCTTATCTAAAAAGGACTACAAAGAGAAGGGGGAGTAATGAGGATATAAAGTGAAGGACAATATTCACTTTTGTTTGATTACTACCACTCCCAGAATGCATGTTTAGTTAAATTCACTATATTGTTTTACAAGAACTAATTTTTGTTTTCTAAAATTTATTGATAGTTTTTCACCAATTGTGCAGAACTTGACTTGGGTATCGCGAGGTAGGATTTACGTAAAAGATTTCTCTCCTAGAAACGGTTATCTTATTTATTCTAGTTCTCTAAATATGTAGTTTTGTAATTATTCCACCCCTATTATATATATATATATATGTTTGGTTTTGTTTGTTTGCGCTAAAAGCACTCCTACATGAACGTGATGTAGATGAGCCTTGCTTACAACAAAGATTGTATAATTGCGTATAAGTTATGCATATGTCATCTATTTGTTTCCTAGTATCATTCACAAGGATGCCTTAAAAATAAATCATTCTTTGTAGGTGAAAGCACTACGATGAACTTGAGCTCAGACCAAAGGCTTTCCTCGTTGGGAGTTAAAGCCAAGGCCAAGTATGCCTCATGGATGATATTACCTCATTTGGGAGCTCAGCCAAGGCGGAGCAGACTGATCAAAGGGCCTACCTTAGTTGGGTGCTTAGGCCAATGTCGAGCTCCACCGACCAAAGGGCCGACCCTGTTAGGAGCTTAGGCAAAGCCGCATAGCTAACCAAAGGGTTTTGCCTCGATGGGGATGAGGCTAACGCCAACACCCCGATTGAAGGGTCAAGCCTCGCTAGGGCTTAAGCCTAGGCCGAGCACACCGACCAAAGTGCACCGACCAAAGTGCTAACCCTTAATTGGGAGTTCAAGCTAAAGCTCGAGCACACCTAACCAAGGGCCTTCCTGTTAGGAGCCCAAGGCAAGGTCAGGCAAACCTCGATCAAGGGTCTACTCGGTTTGGGGTCAAACTAAGGCCGGCATACCGATCAAGGGCCTACCTCGGTTTGGGGCTCGACAAGGCTAGACACACGGACCAAGGGCCTACCTCGGTTGGGTGCTAAGGTCATGGCCAAGTACACCGATCAAAGGGCCTATTCTTGATTGGGAGTTCAAAGCTAAGGCCGAGTAGACTCAATGAGGGGCCTACACTGCTTGGGGGCTGTGCCAAGGTTGAGCACACTGACCAAAGGGCCTCGCCTCGATTGGGAGCCGAGGACAAAGTCGAGCATAGATGACCGAAAGGCCTTGCCTTTGTTTAGGGCTTAGGCTAAAGCCGAGAAAGCCAAATTAAAGGGCCTAACCTTGATAGGGTCTTAGGCCCAGGCCAAGCTCACCTAACCAAAGTGCCTACCCTCGCTGGGAGTTCAAGCCTAGACCGAGCACAACCGATCAAGGGCCTACCTCGGTTAGGAGCTCGTGCCAAGGTCGAGCAAACTTGACGATGGGCCTACCTCGTTTGGGGTCGCGCCAAAGCCGAGCACACCGACCAAAGAGCCTAACTTCGTAGGGGCTCTGCAAAGGCTAAACACACCAGATCAAGGGCTTACACTGCTTGGGGGCTCAGCCGAGGTCGAGTACACCGACCAAAGGGCTTATCCTTAGTTGGGAGCTCAAAGCAAAGGCGAGCATAGATGACCAAGGGCCTTGCCTCTGCTTAGGGCTTAGGCTAAAGCCAAACAAGCCAAATTGAAGGACCTAACCTCGGATGGGGCTTAGGCCTAGGCCGAGGCACTCAACCAAAGTTCCTACCTCGCTTGGAGTTCATGCCTAGGCAGAGCAAAATTGACTAAGGGGCCTACCTCGCTTGGGTCAGCCAAATTCTAGAACACTGATCAAGGGCCTACCTTCGTAAGGGATCAAGCTAAGGCCAAACATACCAAACCAAGGGACTACCTCGTTGGGAGCTCACCACGATCGAGTACACCTGATTGAAGGGTGTACTCTAGGTTAGGAGATCAGCTAAGGCAAAGCACACCGATCAAGGGTCTACCCGTTGGGAGCTCAAACCAAATTCCAAGATACGATCAAGGGCCTTACCTTTGTTAGGGGCTCAAGCTAAGGTCACAAACTTGACCAAGGACCTACCTCTGCTGGGAGCTTAGGCCATGACCAAGACAGCTTGATCAAGGGCCTACTCTATTGGGAGCTCAGCCAAAGCCGAATATACCGATCGAGGGGCCTATACTGCTTGGGGGCTTAGGATAAGGTCGAGCACACCTGACCAAAGGGCTTACCCTTGGTTGGGAAATGGGAACTCAAGAGAAGGTCGAGTATAGATGACCCAAGGGCCTTACCTCTATTTGGGGCTCAAGCTAAAGCCGCAAGCCAAACCAAACGACCTAACCCTGGACGGGCTTAGGCCTAGGCCAAGCACGCCCGACCAAAGTGCTTACCTTCGTGGGAGTTCAAGCTTGCCGAGCACAACTCGATCAAGGGCCTACCTCGGTTGAGAGCTCTAGCTAAAACACAGATCAAGGTAGGCCTAGAGAAGGGCCTACCTTAGGTTGGGAGCTCAACCATGGCTGAGTACACCTGACCGAAGGGCGTATTCTCTGTTAGGAGCTCAGGCCAAAGCCGAGCACACCTGACCGAAGGGTCTACCCCGGTTTGGAGCTTAAACCAGAGTCGAGGATACGTGATAGAAGGGCCTTCCCTCGGTTGAGGGCTTAAGCCAAAGCTGAGCAAACCTGATTGAAGGGCCTACCCTCGATTGGAGGCTCAGGCCAAAGCCTAGAACACCTAACGGAAGGACTCACTCTCGATTGGGAGCTTAGGTCATAATCTAGTGCACTTGATCGAAGGGCCTACTCTCGCTTGGGAGCTTAGCTTAAGGTTGAGCACACTTGATCGAAGGGCATACCTCGCTGGGGCTCGCCAAGGCCAAACACACCACATCAAGGGCCTACCCTAGGTTGGAAGCTCAAGCTCGGCCACGACCGAGTACACCGGATCAAGGGCATACTGTCGGTTGGGAGCCTGTGCCAAGGCCGAGCACACTTGATCAAAGGGCTTTCTATTGGTTGAGGGCTCAGATAAAGCTAAGCACACTTGACCTTAGGGCCTACCTCTGCTGAGAGCTCAAGCCAAAGCCGAGCACATCGACTAAAGGTCCTATCGCAGCTTGGAAGCTCAGCCCAAGTAGAGCACACCGACCGAAAGGCCTTCCTTGGTTAAGGTCTCGCAAAGCCGAGTAGACCGCAAAGCCTTGTAGACCTAATTGAGATGCCAACCTTCGGTGTGGTTGGGAGTTAGAGCCAAGGCCAAGCACACCGACGAAGGTATTCCCTCATTGGGAGCCGAGGCCAAGGCCGAGATCCTCGGTTGGGGGCTCAAACCATGGTCGAGCACACCTAACCAAAGAGCCTAACCTCGGTTGGGAGCTCAAGCAAGGCCAAGCATAGTCGATCAAGGGCCTTGCCTCGATTGGGGATGAGGCTAAAGTCGAACACCTTGATTGAAGGTTTTAGCTTCGGTTGGGGGCTTAGGCCTAGGCCGAGCACACTTGACCAAAGTGCCAACTCTCAATTGGAAGTTTAAGCTAAGGCCGAGCGCACTTAGCCAAAGGGCCTACCTCGCTAGGAGCTCGTGCCAAGGCCGCAAACCTATCCAAGGGCCTACTCTCGCTTGGGGTTAGGACAAAGCCGAGCTCACATGATCAAGGGTCTACCCTGTTAAGGGCTCCGTTAAGGCAAACACACAAGACCGAGGGGCCTACCCTCGATTGGGGGCTCAGGCCATGGCCGAGAAGACCTGACTGAGGGGCCTACACTCGGTTGGGTGCTCAGGCCAAGGTCGGGCACACCTGACGAAAGGGCTTACCCTTAGTTGGGAGCTCAAGCTAAAGCCGAGCATAGATGACCAAAGGTCTATGCCTCGCTGGAGGCTCAAGCCAAAGCCGAGCACACCTGACTGAAGTGCCTACCTTCAGTTGGGAGTTCAGGCCCAAGCTGAGCAAACCTGACCGAAGGGCCTTCCCTCGATTGGGAGCTCACGCCAATGCCGAGACCCGCTTGCTCGAGAACCTTCTCCCATAAAATAGTCAAATGTGCCTCGAGCATAGTTTACTTTGGAGACTCAAATATGTTTTTCCCAAAAAAGGTGGGAATGATGGAATTTAAAAATATATATATAAAAAACTATAAAAAGTTTGTGATCACCCACCGTGTTCACTGCCTAATTTTAACAATAGGGCTTCTAATCTTAAAAAGAGTACCAAAGAAAAAAGGGGGACTAAGGGGATACAAAGTGAAAGACAACATTCACTTTTGTTTGATTACTAGCACTTAGCTTGTAGCGTAAGCTTAGTTTTATTCACTAGTTTGATTTAAAGAACCAAGTTCTTGCTATCATAAAATTTATTAATAATTTTTTCTAATTATGCAAGAACTTGACTTGGGTAAGGACAAGGTAAGATTTATGTAATAGATTTATTTCCTAGAAACGAAATTATCTTGTTTATACCTATTCTCCAAATATGCAAAGGCAACATGAACTTGGTTTTAGATGAGCGTTGCTTATATCAAAGATTCTAGAACTACGTATAAGTTTTTCCTTTGTCTTCTATTTTGTTTCTGAATATCATTCATGTTAATGAATTTAGAAATCAATATTTATTTGTAGGAGAAAGAGAAAAGGAGAACTCACAAAATACTAGCACCAAGGTATCCTAGCAATTCCAGCTTGTCGTGTTATATGTCGCACATTTTCGTAACCGACACTTTGTTTTGTGGTCTTACTCTTGGAGGAACCTCTAGGTGTGGGAAGGCCGTGAACTCCTCACTGTTTAATCTTGACAATAGTACTTCTTATCTAAAAGGAGCACCAGAAGAAGGGGGGACTAATAAAGATACAAAGTCAGTGACAATATTCACCTTTTATTACTACCAATCATCTTGTAACATAAGTCCGTTAAATTCATCGTATTGTTTTACGAGAACCAATTTTTTTGTTTCAGAAAATTTATTGATATTTTTTTTTTTCTAATTGTGCAGGAACTTGACTTGGATAACGATAAGGTAAGATTTATGTAGTAGATTTCTTTCCTAGAAACGATGTTATCTTGTTTATACATATTCTCCAAATATGTAGTTTTTTATTATTCCACAACCCCCTTCCAAAAAAAATATATATATATATATATATAAATTATGTACGTAGTCGGGATTTCTTTGTTTGCCACTAAAAGCTGTGTAGCATGAACTTGGTTGAAGATGATCCTTGCTTACATCAAAGGTTGTAGAACTGCAGATAAGTTTTGCCTATGTTTTCTATTTGTTTCCGAATATCATTCATGTTGATGAATTTAGAAATCAATCTTTATTTGCAGGAGAAAGAGAAAAGGAGAATCTGTTAAAATACTAGCGCCAAGGTATCTTAGTAATTCCAGTTGCTATTTTATTTGCTGCACATTTTCGAACTGATCTATCTCCTCCTTCTTTATCACTTACACCTTGGTGTGGGAAGGCGTTAGGGACTTCGCACTAATTAATCTTGACAGAGTATGTCTTATCTAAAAGGACTACTAAAGAGAAGGGGGAGTAATGAGGATATAAAGTGAAGGACAATATTCACTTTTGTTTGATTACTACCACTCACCGAATGCATGTTTAGTTAAATTCACTATATTGTTTTACAAGAACTAATTTTTGTTTTCTAAAATTTATTGATAGTTTTTCACCAATTGTGCAGAACTTGACTTGGGTATCGATGAGGTAGGATTTACGTAAAAGATTTCTCTCCTAGAAACGAAGTTATCTTATTTATTCTAGTTCTCTAAATATGTAGTTTTGTAATTATTCCACCCCTATATATATATATATATATATAGTTTGGTTTTGTTTGTTTGCGCTAAAAGCACTCCTACATGAACGTGATGTAGATGAGCCTTGCTTACAACAAAGATTGTATAATTGCGATAAGTTATGCATATGTCATCTATTTGTTTCCTAGTATCATTCACAAGGATGCCTTAAAAATAAATCATTCTTTGTAGTGAAAGCACCATCGATGAACTTGAGTCAGACCAAAGGCTTTCCTCGGTTGGGAGTTAAAGCCAAGGCCAAGTATGCCTCATGGATGATATTACCTCATTTGGGAGCTCAGCCAAGGCGGAGCAGACTGATCAAAGGGCCTACCTTAGTTGGGTGCTTAGGCCAATGTCGAGCTCCACCGACCAAAGGGCCGACCTGTTAGGAGCTTAGGCAAAGCCGCATAGCTAACCAAAGGGTTTTGCCTCGATGTGGGATGAGGCTAACGCCAACACCCCGATTGAAGGGTCAAGCCTCGCTAGGGCTTAAGCCTAGGCCGAGCACACCGACCAAAGTGCACCGACCAAAGTGCTAACCCTTAATTGGGAGTTCAAGCTAAAGTCGAGCACACCTAATCAAGGGCCTTCCTCGTTAGGAGCCCAAGGCAAGGCTGCAAACCTCGATCAAGGGTCTACTCTCGGTTTGGGGTCAAACTAAGGTCGGCATACCGACAAGGGCCTACCTCGGTTTGGGGCTCGACAAGGCTAGACACACGGACCAAGGGCCTACCTCGGTTGGGTGCTAAGGTCATGGCCAAGTACACCTGATCAAAGGGCCTATTCTTGATTGGGAGTTCAAAGCTAAGGCGAGTAGACCACAGAGGGGCCTACACTGCTTGGGGGCTCAGCCAAGGTTGAGCACACCTGACCAAAGGGCCTGCCCTCGATTGGGAGCTGAGGACAAAGTCGAGCATAGATGACCGAAAGGCCTTGCCTTTGTTTAGGGCTTAGGCTAAAGCCGAGAAAGCCAAATTAAAGGGCCTAACCTTGGATAGGGTCTTAGGCCTAGGCCAAGCTCACCTAACCAAAGTGCCTACCCTCAGTTGGGAGTTCAAGCCTAGACCGAGCACAACTGATCGAAGGGCCTACCCTCGGTTAGGAGCTCAGGCCAAGGTCGAGCAAACTTGACTGATGGGCCTACCCTCGGTTTGGGGTCGCGCCAAAGCCGAGCACACCTGACCAAAGAGCCTAACTTCAGTAGGGGCTCAGGCAAAGGCTAAACACACCAGATCGAAGGGCTTACACTCGTTTGGGGGCTCAGGTTGAGGTCGAGTACACCTGACCAAAGGGCTTATCCTTAGTTGGGAGCTAAAGCAAAGGCGAGCATAGATGACCAAGGGCCTTGCCTCTGCTTAGGGCTTAGGCTAAAGCCAAACAAGCCAAATTGAAGGACCTAACCTGGATGGGGCTTAGGCCTAGGCCGAGCAGCACCAACCAAAGTTCCTACCTCGCTTGGAGTTCATGCCTAGGCAGAGCAAAATTGACTAAGGGCCTACCTCGCTTGGGTCAGCCAAATTCTAGAACACCGATCAAGGGCCTACCTTCGTAAGGGATCAAGCTAAGGCCAAACATACCAAACCAAGGGACTACCCGGTTGGGAGCTCACACGATCGAGTACACCTGATTGAAGGGTGTACTCTAGGTTAGGAGATCAGCTAAGGCAAAGCACACCGATCAAGGGTCTACCCTGTTGGGAGCTCAAACCAAATTCCAGATACGATCAAGGGCCTTACCTTTGTTGGGGCTCAAGCTAAGGTCAAACTTGATCAAGGACCTACCTCGCTGGGAGCTTAGGCCATGACCAAGCAGCTTGACTCAAGGGCCTACTCTATTGGGAGCTCAGCCAAAGCCGAATATCCCCGACGAGGGGCCTATACTGCTTGGGGGCTTAGGATAAGGTCGAGCACACCGACCAAAGGGCTTACCCTTGGTTGGGAAATGGGAACTCAAGAGAAGGTCGAGTATAGATGACCCAAGGGCCTTACCTCTATTTGGGGCTCAAGCTAAAGCCGCAAGCCAAACCAAAGGACCTAACCCTGACGGGCTTAGGCCTAGGCCAAGCACGCCGACCAAAGTGCTTACCTTCGGGGAGTTCAAGCTTGCCGAGCACAACCGACAAGGGCCTACCCGGTTGAGAGCTCTAGCAAAAACAGATCAAGGTAGGCCTAGAGAAGGGCCTACCTTAGGTTGGGAGCTCAACCATGGCTGAGTACACCGATCAAGGGCGATTCTCGTTAGGAGCTCAGCCAAAGCCGAGCACACCTGACCAAGGGTCTACCCTGTTTGGAGCTTAAACCGAGTCGAGGATACGTGATAGAAGGGCCTTCCTCGTTGGGCTTAAGCCAAAGCCGAGCAAACCTGATTGAAGGGCCTACCTCGATTGGGGGCTCGCCAAAGCCGAGAACACCTAACGGAAGGACTTACTCTCGATTGGGAGCTTAGGTCATAATCTAGTGCACTTGATCAAGGGCCTACTCTCGCTTGGGAGCTTAGCTTAAGGTTGAGCACACTTGATCGAAGGGCATACCTCGCTAGGGGCTCGCCAAGGCCAAACACACCACATCAAGGGCCTACCCTAGGTTGGAAGCTCAAGCTCGGCCACACCGAGTACACCGGATCAAGGGCATACTGTCGGTTGGGAGCTGCCAAGGCCGAGCACACTTGATCAAAGGGCTTTCTATTGGTTGAGGGCTCAGATAAAGCTAAGCACACTTGACCTTAGGGCCTACCTCGCTGAGAGCTCAAGCCAAAGCCGAGCACATCGACTAAAGGTCCTATCGCAGTTGGAAGCTCAGGCCCAAGTAGAGCACACCTGACTGAAAGGCCTTCCCTTGGTTAAGGTCTCAGGCAAAGCCGAGTAGACCGCAAAGCCTTGTAGACCTAATTGAGATGCCAACCTTCGGTTTGGTTGGGAGTTAGAGCCAAGGCCAAGCACACCTGACGGAAGGTATTCCCCTCATTGGGAGCTGAGGCCAAGGCCGAGATCCTCGGTTGGGGGCTCAAACCATGGTCGAGCACACCTAACCAAAGAGCCTAACCTCGGTTGGGAGCTCAAGCAAGGCCAAGCATAGTCGATCAAGGGCCTTGCCTCGATTGGGGATGAGGCTAAAGTCGAACACCTTGATTGAAGGTTTTAGCTTCTGTTGGGGGCTTAGGCCTAGGCCGAGCACACTTGACCAAAGTGCCAACTCTCAATTGGGAGTTTAAGCTAAGGCCGAGCGCACTTAGCCAAAGGGCCTACCTCGCTAGGAGCTCGTGCCAAGGCCGGCAAACCTATCCAAGGGCCTACTCTGCTTGGGGTTAGGACAAAGCCGAGCTCACATGATCGAAGGGTCTACCCGTTAAGGGCTCGTTAAGGGCAACACACAAGACCGAGGGGCCTACCTCGATTGGGGGCTCAGCCATGGCCGAGAAGACCGACCGAGGGGCCTACACTGTGGGTGCTCGTGCCAAGGTCGGGCACACCGACTAAAGGGCTTCCCCTTAGTTGGGAGCTCAAGCTAAAGCCGAGCATAGATGACCAAAGGTCTATGCCTCGCTGGAGGCTCAAGCCAAAGCCGAGCACACCGATCAAGTGCCTACCTTCAGCTTGGGAGTTCAGCCCAAGCCGAGCAAACCCGACCAAGGGCCTTCCTCGATTGGGAGCTCACGCCAATGCCAAAGACCGCTTGCTCGTGAGAACCTTCTCCCATAAAATAGTCAAATGTGCCTGAGCATAGTTTACTTTGGAGACTCAAATATGTTTTTCCCAAAAAAAGGTGGGAATGATGGAATTTAAAAAATATATATATAAAAAAACTATAAAAAAGTTTGTGATCACCCACTCCGTGTTCACTGTCTAATTTTAACAATAGGGCTTCTAATCTTAAAAAGAGTACCAAAGAAAAAAGGGGGACTAAGGGGATAAAAAGTGAAAGACAACATTCACTTTTGTTTGATTACTAGCACTTAGCTTGTAGCGTAAGCTTAGTTTTATTCACTAGTTTGATTTACAAGAACCAAGTTCTTGCTATCATAAAATTTATTAATAATTTTTTTCTAATTATGCAAGAACTTGACTTGGGTAAGGACAAGGTAAGATTTATGTAATAGATTTATTTCCTAGAAACGAAATTATCTTGTTTATACCTATTCTCCAAATATGCAAAGGCAACATGAACTTGGTTTTAGATGAGCGTTGCTTATATCAAAGATTCTAGAACTACAGATAAGTTTTTCCTTTGTCTTCTATTTTGTTTCTGAATATCATTCATGTTAATGAATTTAGAAATCAATATTTATTTGTAGGAGAAAGAGAAAAGGAGAACTCACAAAATACTAGCACCAAGGTATCCTAGCAATTCCAGCTTGTCGTGTTATATGTCGCACATTTTCGAACCGACACTTTGTTTTGTGGTCTTACTCTTGGAGGAACCTCTAGGTGTGGAAGGCCAGGGAACTCCTCACTGTTTAATCTTGACAATAGTACTTCTTATCTAAAAGGAGCACCAGAAGAAGGGGGGGGGACTAATAAAGATACAAAGTCAATGACAATATTCACCTTTTATTACTACCAATCATCTTGTAACATAAGTCCGTTAAATTCATCGTATTGTTTTACGAGAACCAATTTTTTGTTTCGTAAAATTTATTGATATTTTTTTTTTTCTAATTGTGCAGGAACTTGACTTGGATAACGATAAGGTAAGATTTATGTAGTAGATTTCTTTCCTAGAAACGATGTTATCTTGTTTATACATATTCTCCAAATATGTAGTTTTTTATTATTCCACAACCCCCTTCCAAAAAAAATATATATATATATATATATAAATTATGTACGTAGTCGGGATTTCTTTGTTTGCCACTAAAAGTCGGTAGCATGAACTTGGTTGAAGATGAGCCTTGCTTACATCAAAGGTTGTAGAACCAGATAAGTTTTGCCTATGTTTTCTATTTGTTTCAATATCATTCATGTTGATGAATTTAGAAATCAATCTTTATTTGCAGGAGAAAGAGAAAAGGAGAATCATTAAAATACTAGCGCCAAGGTATCTTAGTAATTCCAGCTGCTATTTTATTTGCTGCACATTTTCGAACTGATCTATCTCCCCCCTTCTTTATCACTTACACCTTGGTGGGGGAAGGCGTTAGGGACTTCGACTAATTAATCTTGACAAGAGTATGTCTTATCTAAAAAGGACTACTAAAGAGAAGGGGAGTAATGAGGATATAAAGTGAAGGACAATATTCACTTTTGTTTGATTACTACCACTCACCAGAATGCATGTTTAGTTAAATTCACTATATTGTTTTACAAGAACTAATTTTTGTTTTCTAAAATTTATTGATAGTTTTTCACCAATTGTGCAGAACTTGACTTGGGTATCGCGAGGTAGGATTTACGTAAAAGATTTCTCTCCTAGAAACGGTTATCTTATTTATTCTAGTTCTCTAAATATGTAGTTTTGTAATTATTCCACCCCTATTATATATATATATATATAGTTTGGTTTTGTTTGTTTGCGCTAAAAGCACTCCTACATGAACGTGGATGTAGATGAGCCTTGCTTACAACAAAGATTGTATAATTGCGTATAAGTTATGCATATGTCATCTATTTGTTTCCTAGTATCATTCACAAGGATGCCTTAAAAATAAATCATTCTTTGCAGTGAAAGCACCACAGATGAACTTGGAGCTCAGACCAAAGGCTTTCCTCGGTTGGGAGTTAAAGCCAAGGCCAAGTATGCCTCATGGATGATATTACCTCATTTGGGAGCTCAGCCAAGGCGGAGCAGACTGATCAAAGGGCCTACCTTAGTTGGGTGCTTAGGCCAATGTCGAGCTCCACCGACCAAAGGGCCGACTCTGTTAGGAGCTTAGGCAAAGCCGGCATAGCTAACCAAAGGGTTTTGCCTCGATGTGGGATGAGGCTAACGCCAACACCCCGATTGAAGGGTCAAGCCTCGCTAGGGCTTAAGCCTAGGCCGAGCACACCGACCAAAGTGCACCGACCAAAGTGCTAACCCTTAATTGGGAGTTCAAGCTAAAGTGAGCACACCTAACAAGGGCCTTCCTCGTTAGGAGCCCAAGGCAAGGCAGGCAAACCTCGATCAAGGGTCTACTCGGTTTGGGGTCAAACTAAGGCCGGCATACCGATCAAGGGCCTACCTCGGTTGGGGCCTGACAAGGCTAGACACACTGGACCAAGGGCCTACCTCGTTGGGTGCTAAGGTCATGGCCAAGTACACCGATCAAAGGGCCTATTCTTGATTGGGAGTTCAAAGAGCGAGTAGACCTAAGAGGGGCCTACACTGCTTGGGGGCTGCCAAGGTTGAGCACACTGACCAAAGGGCCCGCCTCGATTGGGAGCCGAGGACAAAGTCGAGCATAGATGACCGAAAGGCCTTGCCTTTGTTTAGGGCTTAGGCTAAAGCCGAGAAAGCCAAATTAAAGGGCCTAACCTTGATAGGGTCTTAGGCCTAGGCCAAGCTCACCTAACCAAAGTGCCTACCCTCGCTTGGGAGTTCAAGCCTAGACCGAGCACAACCGATCAAGGGCCTACCTCGTTAGGAGCTCGCCAAGGTCGAGCAACTTGATCGATGGGCCTACCTCGGTTTGGGGTCGCGCAAAGCCGAGCACACCGACCAAAGAGCCTAACTTCGTAGGGGCTCTGCAAAGGCTAAACACACCAGATCAAGGGCTTACACTGCTTGGGGGCTCAGCCGAGGTCGAGTACACCGACCAAAGGGCTTATCCTTAGTTGGGAGCTCAAAGCAAAGGCGAGCATAGATGACCAAGGGCCTTGCCTGCTTAGGGCTTAGGCTAAAGCCAAACAAGCCAAATCAAGGACCTAACCTGATGGGGCTTAGGCCTAGGCCGAAGGCACCTAACCAAAGTTCCTACCTCGCTTGGAGTTCATGCCTAGGCAGAGCAAAATTGACTAAGGGCCTACCTCGCTTGGGTCAGCCAAATTCTAGAACACTGATCGAAGGGCCTACCTTCGTAAGGGATCAAGCTAAGGCCAACATACCAAACCAAGGGACTACCTCGTTGGGAGCTCACCACGATCGAGTACACCTGATTGAAGGGTGTACTCTAGGTTAGAGATCGCTAAGGCAAAGCACACCGACCAAGGGTCTACCCTGGCTGGGAGCTCAAACCAAATTCCAAGATACGATCAAGGGCCTTACCTTTGTTGGGGGCTCAAGCTAAGGTCCAAACTTGACTCAAGGACCTACCTCTGCTGGGAGCTTAGGCCATGACCAAGCAGCTTGACTCAAGGGCCTACTCTATTGGGAGCTCAGCCAAAGCCGAATATACCTGACTGAGGGGCCTATACTCGTTTGGGGGCTTAGGATAAGGTCGAGCACACCTGACCAAAGGGCTTACCCTTGGTTGGGAAATGGGAACTCAAGAGAAGGTCGAGTATAGATGACCCAAGGGCCTTACCTCTATTTGGGGCTCAAGCTAAAGCCGTGCAAGCCAAACCAAAGGACCTAACCTCGACGGGCTTAGGCCTAGGCCAAGCACGCCCGACCAAAGTGCTTACCTTCAGTGGGGAGTTCAAGCTTAAGCCGAGCACAACTGACCGAAGGGCCTACCCTCAGTTGAGAGCTCTAGCCAAAAACCACAGACCGAAGGTAGGCCTAGAGAAGGGCCTACCTTAGGTTGGGAGCTCAACCATGGCTGAGTACACCTGACCGAAGGGCGTATTCTCTGTTAGGAGCTCAGGCCAAAGCCGAGCACACCTGACCGAAGGGTCTACCCCGGTTTGGAGCTTAAACCAGAGTCGAGGATACGTGATAGAAGGGCCTTCCTCGTTGGGCTTAAGCCAAAGCCGAGCAAACCCGATTGAAGGGCCTACCTCGATTGGGGGCTCAGCCAAAGCCAGAACACCTAACGGAAGGACTTACTCGATTGGGAGCTTAGGTCATAATCTAGTGCACTTGATCAAGGGCCTACTCTCGCTGGGAGCTTAGCTTAAGGTTGAGCACACTTGATCGAAGGGCATACCTCGCTGGGGCTCGCCAAGGCCAAACACACCACATCAAGGGCCTACCCTAGGTTGGAAGCTCAAGCTCGGGCCACGCACCGAGTACACCGGATCAAGGGCATACTGTCGGTTGGGAGCTCAGCCAAGGCCGAGCACACTTGATCAAAGGGCTTCTATTGGTTGAGGGCTCGGATAAAGCTAAGCACACTTGACCTTAGGGCCTACCCTGTGAGAGCTCAAGCCAAAGCCGAGCACATCGACTAAAGGTCCTATCCAGCTTGGAAGCTCAGCCCAAGTAGAGCACACCTGACTGAAAGGCCTTCCCTTGGTTAAGGTCTCAGGCAAAGCCGAGTAGACCGCAAAGCCTTGTAGACCTAATTGAGATGCCAACCTTCGGTTTGGTTGGGAGTTAGAGCCAAGGCCAAGCACACCTGACGGAAGGTATTCCCCTCATTGGGAGCTGAGGCCAAGGCCGAGATCCCGTTGGGGGCTCAAACCATGGTCGAGCACACCTAACCAAAGAGCCTAACCTCGGTTGGGAGCTCAAGCAAGGCCAAGCATAGCTGACCGAAGGGCCTTGCCTCGATTGGGGGATGAGGCTAAAGTCGAACACCTTGATTGAAGGTTTTAGCTTCTGTTGGGGGCTTAGGCCTAGGCCGAGCACACTTGACCAAAGTGCCAACTCTCAATTGGAGTTTAAGCTAAGGCCGAGCGCACTTAGCCAAAGGGCCTACCTCAGTTAGGAGCTCAGCCAAGGCCGGCAAACCTATCCAAGGGCCTACTCTCGCTTGGGGTTAGGACAAAGCCGAGCTCACATGATCAAGGGTCTACCTCGTTAAGGGCTCGTTAAGGCCAAACACACAGACCGAGGGGCCTACCTCGATTGGGGCTGTGCCATGGCCGAGAAGACCTGACTGAGGGGCCTACACTCGGTTGGGTGCTCAGGCCAAGGTCGGGCACACCTGACGAAAGGGCTTACCCTTAGTTGGGAGCTCAAGCTAAAGCCGAGCATAGATGACCAAAGGTCTATGCCTCTGTTGGAGGCTCAAGCCAAAGCCGAGCACACCTGACTGAAGTGCCTACCTTCAGTTGGGAGTTCAGGCCCAAGCTGAGCAAACCTGACCGAAGGGCCTTCCCTCGATTGGGAGCTCACGCCAATGCCGAGCACCCTGCTTGCTCAGAGAACCTTCTCCCATAAAATAGTCAAATGTGCCTGAGCATAGTTTACTTTGGAGACTCAAATATGTTTTTCCCAAAAAAAGGTGGGAATGATGGAATTTAAAAATATATATATAAAAAACTATAA
>CM040968.1:25697026-25715602 GCA_022985045.1 Macadamia tetraphylla | reverse complement strand
GAAATTATTTTGCTTCACTTTGAACTACTATCTAAAATGATAGTAACTTAGTATTCTTTTCTACACTATCAGCCTTTTCTTCTTAAAATATTTCACTTTTCACCTTCTTGGATTTTGCATTCAACTAGATTGACCATATTCCAAGTAGTGTCTCGAAATAAGCGAAGTGATGAATGGTTTAGCCATGGGCATGCCAGACTTTGGTCCCCAATCCCCATGGGATTGGTAACATTCTTGGACTACATCCGCAAGGCGATGAAAAGCGACTTGTCATTTGGAAACCTATATTGTGCATAAATTTGTGTATGTGAAGGTTATAAATGTTTTGGATGGAATCAAGTCTATCAACTGATCCATATCAATATCTCTAGCTCTCAATCGGTGATGCAGCAATATTTATCAATATCAATATATTTTGCATTCTCTAGCTCTCAATCTTTGTAGAAACTTCGCTTTAAGTTGGCTACATTACGTGCTTGCAGTTGGGTGGAAGTGGTGGATCAAATGCTTAAGCTTGGTTGGGAAGGAGCGCTCTCAGCCCCTTATAAAATAAGATTTCCAACCATAGGATCTTGATTTGTGTGAAGAAGGAAGATGAGATTACTCGAAGGCCTGCGGCACATTCAGAACTTGAGCCAAATCGTAAATTTGTTCGGAAACTAAGCTCTGCTTTGAGGATGTAACATATGTATACATCAAGTGGATGGACTCTTGTGACATATATGGCTTGTAACTTTCGAGCAGGGTTGTCCTTGTTTTTTGACTAAATTGTGGGTTAAGTTATTACAATGTGAGATGCGTTTAGGCCTTTCCTTTGTTGATGGGTTGTTGTTTTTTGTTGTACCTCTTCCGTTGCATTAGACTTTTAAATGAAGTTAATACTTCATACTTTGTTTTGTCTCTAATCCCCCATTTGTGGTGCGGTTACATAGTTCATAATTTAGCACATCTTTTATGAATCTAGAAATTGTTGCCTAATATGGCTAAATAGGATGGAGAAAGTTTCCTTAGTCTCTGAAACAATATTACTTGGTTTGTGCACCTAGTTTTGCTATTTAGGGGTGTCTTTTCACAATCAGCCTTCACTTCTCCATGGGTTTGGTTGTGGGGATTGCGGTGGGTAGAGCTCTCTCTCGTTTTTTGGTACATATATTTGTAAGATAGGAATAATTTGTAGCCTAAAAGACAGTTTGAACTTTGACCTCTACAACCAGACACAATGGGAGGTCAAATGACCACCAACCTTTGTTGATGCTTCTATTAAGTTCTCCATTGGCCTCATGCTATGCTCTTGCGGTGTCTACTTTGCCTTTTAAGAGACTCTCTCACATTATTATTATTATTATTATTATTATTATTAATGACTTTATGTTATTCTTTTAAACATTGTGAAAACTAATCCAATAATCATTAGAATCGAATTCAGTTTACCTTCTTGACTTTAATACCCAGTGGCTTTTGTGGACTATGGTTTGAGGAATTGGATCTTCGGATCGGATTGTATTGATCTTGACCGATCCGGTTTGATACGGATAAAAGTAAAATAGTTAAAAGTTGTTTTTTATTAAAAATAAGGTCATTTCTCCGATCTTGGCGATCGATGTCGGATCAATATTGGCCTTAAGGATACCGTTACGATACCAAGTCCTCAAACCAAGCGGTAGCCGGGGTTAGAACTTCCCGACTTTTGTCCACAAGTCTTTATCAACCGAGGGCTTGAGGGCTTTTGTTTACCCAAAACAAGCTCGAAGGCATATACGAATTAAGGTTATCATTAGAATTATTCGGATGAAAATTATTGGTTAATTCGTTTCATTAATTTAACGATTTGGTTAAAATATTGGTAAAAAAATGGAGATAATAAAATTTGAGTTGGATTCGGATTTGGGAATTGTTTGCTTACAAAAACAAAAATGCATAAAAAACTGGGATGTTATTTTTAATATTTGCAATACTTATTTCATCATTTTATCAATTATCATATGTACATATGATATAAAATTAAAATTTTAAATTTTAAAGATAAAAATAATATATATATATATATATATATATTTCTAAACTCATTTCCTATTACTCAAATAATTGAATCGGAGAGGCGAGAGGGGGATTAAGTACAAATTGAGCTAGACCCCGTCACCCACCATGTATGTTCACCTTGAAGACTACAGAGAGAGTAATGATTGTAAGACTTAGTCAAAACAAAATGGGATGAGAGATTTTTTTTTTATGTAGAAGTGTGAGAGATTATCTTAGGAAAGATAAGCTTTGTTGGTTTCTATTAAAAAAAGAAGAAAAATAACATTAGGATAATAAATGTATAATAATCACACTATTTTCTAAGAATAAAAAACTCTGAGTGGGATTTCCCTTATGGTGAGCTTAGGTTTCTCGAGGCCAAATCTAAAAAATAGCAAGACTCCTGATAATGGTCTAGTCGAGTTTATGGCCATAGCTCATGTCATCAAATCCCTTGAACATTTCCAAGAAGCGTAGGAAGATGTCACCTCGCTTCTAACTCAACTATTTTACTACCTCAATCGGAAGAGATGGTGCACCATGCCGAGTCGAGAGAACATAATGAGCTATCTTGCAAAGTAAATAAGCATCTAGGGATCGATCTTGATTAATTCCTCCTATTGGTAGATATTGGATGAAGATCGAGCCACCTTGAAATGTCGATCTTCCCATACCGAATAAGCGCTTTACTTCTTCGTCTTTCCATCCGAAGAAATCCTAAATTTTCTCGAGCAATCTTTCTTCAAGAGGTTGGAACAAACAAACTTTTGGTGGAGATAGCATACAAATCCATAATTCTTCAAGAGTTGGGCAAATCTCCACTAATTCAATCAAATACATGCAGTCGGCATCCGGTGTTAAGGCACCTATAGGAGTAATTGGTGATGTAGCTTCACACATCCAACTTGGCCAGAAATGACACATTCATAGATTCTAGCAATCCTGGTGCCCACATATTTATGTGTAAGGTCCATTTCCTCAACGTCTTATCCAGAGCCCATGAATTTCTGAAACCAATACAAACAAGAGATATGATGATTTATCAAGAAGAGGAGGATACAAAGGGTGGCGGCAGTTGCCGACGACTGCCCCTCTAAGCGACGAGGGATTCAGCATCGTTGGATTGAACTTGAAAGAGAAGAAGAGATTGACAAGGGCTCAGGTGCAATAAACAATCGCATACCATATGATGTTGTATTAATAATATAAACAAATCAACAACTAGGTTTGTGTGTTTAGATCCTATGGTCCAAAAGATACCCTTCAAAAAATTAGTAAATAGGGACGTATGAGAACACGTGAACTGATTTGGATTCTTTAATTTTCTACATTCAAAAGCTCAATAAATTTCTTAAATAACTTCAACATTTAGTCAATGAGATCAGTTAAAGACCATAAAGATAAAAAAAAAAAAATAACTACAATTTACAAAGCTATATAAAATCCTTGATACACAATTTTATTCTAGCAGACACCGGAGGAAAAAAGCGTAGAGAAGAAGAGAAAGAAGAGAGATGGGTTCTGATGAGAGAACATGGAGGATGAAGATGAGTTTACGGATTGTGGTGTTGTTGATGCTTCTATTAATTAGCAATTTAAATGAAGTAGGGGAACCGTTTATGGGATTATTTGAAAGTGAGGCGCACGCAATATATGTGAAATTTTAAAAGCGATCGATTGGCCCTCTTGAATATACCACGGGGTTGCCGTTCCTAATGACCAGCCGGGTGTAATGTCTAACCCCTGGTGACCCAACAACCCGACCTGCTTCTTCCCAAATGGTAACCAACACCTTAATCCTGTTGGGAAGGTTCGTATACGGGAAGGTGATAATCTTAAACCGTATGCTCCTTATGATAATAAAAACGATTGCATAGTGCACCGCATCCCATACCACAGGCCACCAATGCACTCGTTTTCAAGCCGACTATGGCATCTAGTCTATTAATGCATCATGCACAATGATGTCAACATTCATCACAGAAGCATATTATCACTTGGCATTTAGAAAATAAACAAAACATTCATGCATAACCATGTGAGGATGACTAATCTACATAGCATTTTCATGATGGCATGACTAGACTAGATACAATTAAATGAATGCCAAACAATGCCTTGAAGCAAGGCCAACGTCTTCTCCCCACTTACACTGGTATGCGAGGATTCACGCTCGATGCGGGTGAGATCCGATGCAAGCGTGGGATTTGGTGAACCTATTATGAGTGGCGGGTTAGTATTTCACCACTTTGGAATCAAGATTAACACGATCAATGACAAGATCATATTTAGAATCCTAAAAAAAAGATCACCGTCCGATTTGGGTCCAATCGGACGTAAGAATCCCTTGGAGCCTCTCGGGTGGGTCGGGCCTTTATGTCGACCCTGATCAGACCCACGTCTGAAACCGCCCGGGTAGTCGGCCCGTCGGTGCAGCCCAGTTGGACCAAAGGTGCGCTAAGACCGGGGTAGGGTGGCCCTTGTTGGCCAGGTCTGCTTCTTTGGTTGTGCGAGGCCCTGCCCTCTCGGTGGGTGCCCACAGGTGAGCAGATGGCCCACCGGTCTTGGTGGGAAACTGTTGTTTCTTCTAACTTTCCCCAACCTTTGGGGATTCAAATGGGGCTTTCAAACCCATTCTTCACACATTCAAGGTCTTATAGGATGGTTCTAACCTATATCTAGGTTAGATTTAAGGAATGGGAAGCCATCCTACCTTCTTTGCTCAAGAACACCTTCAAACCCTAAAATCACTTCAAATCCACAATGCTTCTCCAACCTTTTAAATACTTCTTCAAATCCTTCAAGATCAATACATAAATCATCTATTAACCCTTAGATTCATCATTTCAAGGGGTTTACAAGATCTCAAAACTCTACCCAAATCAAGGGTTTTACATGGGTATGGTGAAGGTTTAAGGAACCCAAACTTTGCTCACCTCTAAATGTAGATCTAGTGTTGAAGATCACTCT
Organism: Macadamia tetraphylla; assembly: GCA_022985045.1. Lineage (NCBI taxonomy): Eukaryota > Viridiplantae > Streptophyta > Magnoliopsida > Proteales > Proteaceae > Macadamia > Macadamia tetraphylla. The sequence continues at coordinate 25,710,613 of CM040968.1, read as the reverse complement.
TCCGGCATCAGAATGGGAAGATCAAGCCTCGGTGCGTTGACATCCATCTCTTCTTCCTCTTCCTTTTCTTCTCCTCTTCTTTCCTTTCTTTTCTCTCTCCTCTTTACTCTTCTCACCAGCGTCCGAGTGTCATAAATGAAGAAGAAAGAAAATAAATGCTATATATACTTCTTAAAATAACTAAGTATTCACATGGGTGGGTCACTTTCGGTGGGTGGATCATCCCACGCCACTGAGGCAAAACTTGAGATTTTGCGAATTGACCCTTGGCGTGAATCTCACTCTTGGCATCGATGTAATATCGTATGCACCTTATTATCTGACTACATACCTACTTTATCCGTACATGGCCTTATGATAGGTGCATGTACGGCTTAGGTATTCCGTCTCTTACAGCCTTTGGCTCGGACTTATCGGGCCACCGGTGTTTAAGTCCTGCCATCATAGTCCATAAGGAACCGCTCTAATTCTCTTTGGTTCGGGTCTGCATGGTTAAACCAGGTCAACGTGTAATCGGACCGGGTTTAAGAAGAAGGTATTACATTTACCCCCAAAAATTTAGTCCTCGAAATTACGTCACAGTTGATAAAAAGATGAGGGTACTTGGCTTGCATTTCATCCTCTTTCTCCCAAGATTCTTCTTCAAGTGAATGATTAGCCCATCGCTCCTTTACATAGGAAATGGAAGCGGTTGAAGGTCTTCACCTTCGGTCCAAAATTTCAGCTAGCTACTCTGTATAGGTCATATCGACTTCAAGGTATTACGGCTCCATGGGTAATACATGAGAGGGATCATGAGCGTATAAACTTCAGCATGGATATATGGAATCGTTATGAACATCCCCAAGTGAAGGTGGCGGAGCAAGCATGTGAGCTCTTGAGCCAACCGGGCTAAGATCTCAAATGGTCCAATGTATCTTGGGATCAACTTCCCTTCTGTGAAACCTTTGCAACCCTTTAGTAGGAGAGATCTTGAGAAATACCTTTTCTCTGGTTGAAATTCAATATCTTTTACGTGGGTGTCGCATAGCTCTTTTGGCGGAATGGCTGCTTTAATCCGTTCTCTCAACCTCGTAACACCATTCTCAAATGTTGGGTGTGCTCCTCTTACATCTTGGAGTAGATCAAGATGTCATCAATAAAGATAATTACCCATTTATCGAGTACATGTGAAATACTCGATTCATTAAATCCATGAATCTTGCCGTGCATTGGTTAACCCAAAAGATAACACTAGAAAGTCATAGTGACCATCCGAGTCTAAATCTGTCTTGGGTATGTCATTGCTCTTTATCTTGAGTGATAATAGCTTTGATCGAAGGTCTATCTTTGAAAATACTTTGGCACCACTAGCTGGTCAAATAAATCATCAATGCGTGTAGCGGATACGGTTCTTAATGGTTAGCTTATTTAATTCGGTGTCGATGGACATACAAGCTGCCATCTTTCTTCTTGACAAACAATACTAGGGCACCCCAAGGTGAAACACTTGGGCGAATAAACCCTTTTCAATAAATCCCTGCTGCATACGCAACTCCTTCAATTCATTGGTGCCATCACATGCGGACCTTGAATCTGGGCTGCTCCGAGAACCAATTCTATGAAACTCAACTCTCTATCGAGCGGTAAATGCATCGGATCATCAGGGAGGGCGTCGGAAACTCTTTAACCACCTTTACCTCTTCTAGAGTGTAATCCTTGCATCAACATCAATTACCGATGCTAAGTAGCCCGACATCCATTCTCCAACAATTTTCTTTTCTTGAAGGCGAGCGAGGACCTTTCTGCTTGTTTCATTTTATCTGCTTCGGTATATCAATTCTTTCCTTAGTCATCGTCACCCTAATCAGCTTTTCAGCACACATCACATTAGCTCGATGAGCCAACAACCAATCCATACCTAGTATGACATCAAAATTCTGCATATTGAACATAATGAGTTGTGCATCAAAGTTCTTTCCACTAATTTCCCTTTGAGCACGGCTCATACACCTCCTTTAAGCGAGTAACTTTACTAGTAGGCATACTAATAATCATTCCGTGATCTAGGATCTGGGTGGCATTCCGGTTCTCGACAAATCTCTTAGATCTTGAATGAATGAGTAGCCCTGAATCGAATAAAACATAGGCTGGTATGCACGATATGGATAGGACACCTAGTGTAACAAGCATATAATTTCGGGAGGTCATCAAAATTTAACATAAGGAAATTCTTAATTTAAATGTACACTACTATACATCTTGGCCTCGACTTCCTCGGTGATAGAGCATACATCCTTCCTGCGGTTGACTTCCCGAGTTAAGGGAGGTCGGTACACAGGTGGTGGAGAGCAATGCTTTGATGCGACCAGCAGGTCTTTTGCATAATACCTATATGAATGGCAATTAAAACAGCGAATCGAAGTGAAGCGAGGCGGGGGCCCTCATTTACCGTTGCGAGATGAAAGTGAGGTGGCCTTGGGCTGTAGGTGCAGCACTAGTGTTCGGGTAAAGGATGTGGAGCTGAACCACCGGCTGGTCTAGGAGGGTAGCTAGATGGCCTATAGGGCTACCTATACATAGGCCAGCTGTATGATCCACGGTATGCCTTGGGCGATTACCCATATCCGGAAATGGGTTTGTTCTCTTCCACATCTAGGGTAAGGATGTTCTCCTTTTCTTATCCTCCATGGTCTTGGCCTACACTGTGGCCATAGTCAGTCAAATCCAAGACCTCAAATGAGACCAATGGATGCTTTTAGGCCCTTTAGAAATCTATGACCTTCTCTTGTTGTCCGCATATGCCTTAGGGCAAAATGGAACAAGCTCTCAAATTCTGTTGGTACTCAAGGATAGTCTTACCTCCTTGAGTTAAAGCCATAAACTTAGCCTCCTTGCGGTCTCTGGCTGCATGGATAATGATTGTCCCAAAAATAACTCCTTGAATGTTCCGGTGGAGTTCTGGATGGGCAGCCGACAATATGGGCTTAGAAGCTTGCCACGGGAGTTGGCCTCTTTCTTGAGTTACAACCCACACAAATGAGTTTACATGCATCCGTGCACTCAATCACCTCAAATATTTTTCTAGTTCTTGGATCCATTGGTGCTGTTCGGAGGATCCTCCCCACCTTAGAGAATACGAATGGTAAGTTCCTCTTGAATGACTCCACTACCTTTGGCGTATTATTAGCGGCGGGTAATTGGGAGCATAAGCGGGTAGTAATGGTATGGAGGGTACCCCATACGGAGGAATGCCAAATGGTGGATTTGGAGGTGTACCTCCCACTTGTGGCCCGTGCAGACCCTCTGGTGGTCTGTGGAGTAAGTATCCGGGAGGTTGACTGATTGAGAAAAGTCAATTATTCTTGAATAGCAGTCATAAATGCTTCTTTATTCTTTGAAGCATTTGTTCTTGAAAAACCTATTATGCTTTGAATTATGGTAGCAACATCCCGGAGTAATAACGGTGGAGGGGCGGGAGTGTAGTCATAGGTGGGTCCCCATGTGCCCCACCCGACCAAGGGTCTCTGGAGGTGGTGGAGGTGAGGTTTGCCCCTAAGCGGGACCTCCAGGATTGATGGTCGACCGACGGACGAGGATCACCGAGGTACCTCGGGCATTGCTACGGATCTAATGCGTACCATCGTATCCACTGCCTGGAACATATCATACATCACATTAGTTAAACACCATAGAATTTATATCGGCACATAATTATATGCCAACACGAGGGGATTGAGTGTATGATGATGCGCAGCTAACATAACTTGATTCCAAAAATACGGGTTAGTGCTTCAACAAGCATGTCAATGGTCCCACTTGCCCATAACATGCAAGAGTAATAACAATAAGTATAATAATTATATTAATAATATTAAATAAATAAATAACATAAAAAAAATTTCCCATTTTTTCCAAGTTTTTCTCAACCGATTAGGTTTGCATCGGGGCGGGTTGGCTGACCGATCGGCCGTCGGTCCAAATCCCAAACCCGGTAGGCGGGTGGCCTGATCCTACAGTGAAAACGTGAATAGGGCACTTAAGCCTGTTCATTCTTATTTCCTTCCATTCTCCTCTTCTCTCTCTCTCTCTCTCTCTCTCCCAAGCGATTTTGGAGAGCATTTTGACGCTTCCACTCGCGATCCCACTCAACGATCCGGCGCTTTTGTGAAGATTCATCTCCTCCACTCCCAAGTAAGTTCCTTCCTCATTTTCTTCTCAAAAACTTGAAATTTGGGGTAGAACTCATAAGTTGTCTTAAATCTCACTTCCTTTCCATGTTTCTTTCCATAGAATAGGGATTTCATATGAATGTGATGCTCTCTAAGTAATTTATTTCTAGTTTCTAGGATTTACCTCTCCATTTTTAGAAAAACCCCAACCGTGCTCTAGTTTTCTCAAAATTGGGGATTCTTCATTCTTGCCCTTTTCCCCAATTAATGATTCAATTACGATGCATTATGCTTGATTTGTGCTTAACATCTTGTAGAAATCATAAGAAGTACCTTGTGTGTGAAATCCATTTCTTCCCATGAAAATCCATCTTTTGTGTTAGGTTTTCTTTGATTTTCTTTACATTCTTTGGTATTTGTGGACCTCAATAGCATAGTAGTAGATGTTTTTGCATATTCTATCTTGTAGAATGCGCATTTCCCAGGGGCATGTAAGCTTCATGCTTCACTCTAGGTGAGTTTTCCATTTTCCTTCCTTAGATTGAACTTGCACAATGAAAGTTGGGGTTTTCTTTTCTATCATTCTCTACTTTTACTTGCCCTTGTTACCTTGATGTTTTACCCTACTCTCTGTCGTGTCACTTTTTCATTTGTGAAAATTGGGCTTTGGGGCTTCCTCTTATTGCTCGCCCTCTTTTTTTTTGCTTTGTTATTCTCTTTTTTTTCTTTACTCACCTGCTTTCCTCTTTTCTTGTCGAGGATGTCATCTACTTAAAGGCAAGGAGCCGCATCCTCGGCACCAGTAAGACCACCGCTTCTAAGCGGAAGAGTGTGAGACTAGTTCTCCAGCCCCAGAGGGAGACCCAGACCTGCCGGTTTGATCCTTGACTACAATGAGGAGCTCTTCCACGATTGAGGCAGCACAGCGGCGGCCTTCCTAAAGAGGTCGGTGATGATGAAGAAGACCGTGGTAGTCGGCGAATTCCACAAGGTTCAGCTCGGGAAGGCTACTGACACTAGGTGGCAATCCATCCTCGGTGACCGTCCGTGCTCTGAGCAGCTGGTTCGTAGATTCTCTGTAACACAGGTTTCCTATCGATCTGGGGAGTATACTATAGTCGGCATGGTGAAGGGGTGGACATCCGGTGACCATGGACACCTTGGCGACATTTTGGGCATCTCTGCGGGGCACAATTACTACAGTCCTCCGAGAGTAAGCCCAGGTCCATTCATGAGTTTGGAGACACGGACTACATCTGAGACCATCTATGGCGCGGTGCCCGTCCAGTCCGAGACATCCTTTTTCCGGAGGTTGAGTATTTGCCCACTGGTTCAGTTCAACTTGCTCCCAGGGGGTCACGAAACCGGTGGGCTTCATGGCACCTTATAGCTTCTTTCATCTATCTGACCTTAGAGGAGGTGCCGAGCACTTGTGCTTGCCATACATCATCCTCAAGGCGATGGAGCACCACACTTCTCACCTCGAGGATGGAGGATTCCCATATGGCGGGATCCTCACTAGGATCTTGAGTTCTTGGGGTGGACTTGAGTGGCGAGGAGGGAATACTCTGGCGGGCAAGCTCGGCGGGGTAACCTCTTGAGGATGGGTCTCCACCCTTATGGATACACCTCGGAGGCGGGGCTCGAGAGGTAGGGATAGGAGGCTGCCCCTATGGAGGATGTTCCCATGGAGGAGGGTCGGTGAGGAGGATGAGGACTATGTTCCTCGGGGCGAGGAGGATGATTTGGTGGATGAGGACATCCCGAGGAGGTGCCTCGGAGTCGAGAGGGACCGATTCGGCTTCACGAGCTCACACCAGTAGAGCCCCACCACCTAAGAGTGGTGCATATGATTTTGAGGGCATGATGTCCACCATGAGGGCTTTGAAGGATGGCCAAGATCAGCTGCTAAGAAGGCTGGACGAGAGTGCTTCGGGGAGGAGCATCCCCGGAGGCGAGGGTACTTTGGAGAACTCCTTCCTCGAGGTGAGGCCAAGACTTGGACACCATGGCCAATGCCATCTCGGCAGATTTTGGCCAACCGGAGGTACAGCTGGTGAACTCGAGGTTTGACTACTCGACCATCGCCTCAACGTCAACTCTAGACCTCCGACAAGCGTAGTGATCATAGGCGACAACGGCGAGGATTAGTGAGGACTTAGCTCATCCACCCACTTCTTATCTTTTCCTGTTATTAGATCTTATTATATTTCCTTTCTCTTTTCATTCTTTGTACTTGCACTGTAATTGGACTTATTTGTGGGATAATGTATTTTAATAGTGGTTTTTGTGGTGAATTCGTATGTGTGATGACTTGTGTAGTTTAGTTGTGGTGTCTTTGTAAATTTTTTATCATTGTTATACTATATATATCTGTTGTTTATCAGGTGTTTGTGTGAAATTTTTTTGAAAATCTCATTTTATGCCATTATGCTGCTGAACTTTCGTCAACTTGTACTCAATATGTTATGACACCAATTAAATTACCTTCTATCTACTCTCACGCATGCCATGAATGCAATATCTAAATGCAACCATCTTTATTCCTTTCTTTCTTTGGCTTTTAACTCTTTAAAGCTTTTACATTAACCCAATCCCATTTTCCTATTATAGATTTTACGAGATTCTAATGGTATGCTGTGAGTGGACTAGAGCATCACGCTTTGATACCACCGGTTAACCCAAACCTGCCAGGATTATCTGATAGAGTATTCCACCACAGCATACACACAACTAAGAAAAAGCTTATCAGTTCAGCGGAAGACTTGGTTTACCTGTGAATATTCCCATAATACTTGATACCCGAATTGTGATACAATAGTTAAATACATGTGGGCCCGAAGGCATGATATTTACACAATAAGGGTACAATTCACATATCAAGTACATACAAGAAATCATCAAAAATCAGAGTATACAGCTCGGCTCGGTATCAAGACTAGAGCTTAGCTCGGTATCAAAGGTTGAGCCCAGCTCGGCTTCACAAGGTAGAGCTCGGCTCGGCATCAAAAGTGGAGCTCAGATCAGTATCAGAACTACGGTCCCACAGCACAACTCTCGCACGAGCAATCAGTGCCGTGCTCTAACTCCTCAGGGGCCCACCAGTCCTCTTCAGGGAACTCGACCGTGGGAACCGCCCCATGCTCATCTTGTTGATGACCTACAAAATCATCTAAAAGAGGTGCACACGTGGGATGAGCTCACTAGCTCAGTAAGTGGAAAGATGGACCACACAACAGTCCACACAATAAATCACAACCATATGCACTACATGCTATGCAATACATTTTAAATCACATCCACCTAAGCAACATTACTAAGTCTTTGGTTTAGTGCTACTACAACCCACGATGCGTATACTCGGGTGTGAGCATGAACTCCATCGCGATCGCCCATGGGTATCGGAAGACCCACCATGAGTACTCAGAAAAATAAAACATGCCAACCACCGGCTCTCAACATAAAATAAATGACAAAAATTAAAGGTGCTGACTCCAGCAATTTAAAAGCGATCGATTGGCCCTCTTGAATATACCACGGGTTGCGATCCTAATGACCAGCGGACGTAATATCTAACCGCCCCGATGACCCAACAACCGAGACCTTCTTCTCCCAAATGGTAATCAACACCTTAACCCCTGTTGGGAAGGGTCGTAACAGGAAGGTGATAATCCTAAATCGCATGCTCTATATGACAATAAATGCGATTGCATAGTGCCACGCATCCCATACCACGGGCCACAATGCACTTTTGTTTCCAAGTGACTCGGCATCTAGTCTATTAATGCATCATGCACAATGATGTCAACATTCATCTGAAGCATATTATCACTTGGCATTTAGAAAATAAACACAACATCCATGCATAACCATGTGAGGATGACTAATCTACATAACATTTTCATGATGGCATGACTAGACTAGATACAATTAAATGAATGCCAAACAATTCCTTGAAATAAGGCCAAGCGTCCTCTCCCACTTACATGGTGTACAAGGATTCACGCTTCGATGCGGGTGAGATCGGTGTGAAAGCGTGGGATTTGGTGAACCTATCATGAGTGGCGAGGTTAGTATTTCACCACTTTAGAATCAAGATTAACACGATCCAATGACAAGATCATGTTTAGAATCCTAAAAAAAGGTCGCGTCCGATTTGGGCCCATCGACCCACGGTCGGACCCCCCGGTCTGGACATTGGTTATGCCGATTGGTGGCCCACGGTTAGCCGTCGGCCCACGGTTGGGCGGAGGTCTCTCAGGGCGGGGTAGGGTGGCCCATCGGTTGGCCCGTCTGGCCCGTCGATTGTGCCGAGGCCCTGCCCTCGGCGAGTGCCTGAGCGGGCGGATAGCCACCGATCTTAGTGAGAAAACTTGTTTCTTCCCAACTTCCCCCAACCTTTGGGGTTTCAAATGGGGCTTTTTCAAAACCATTCTTTACACATTCAAGGTCTTATAGGATGGTACTAACCTAGATCTAGGTTAGATTTAAGGAATGGGAAGCCATCTTACCTTCTTTGCTCAAGAACACCTTCAAACCCCAAAATCACTTCAAATCCACAATGCTTCTCCAACCTTGTAAATACTTCTTCAAATCCTTTAAGATCAACACATAAATCGTCTATTAACCCTTAGATTCATCATTTCAAGGGGGATTTACAAGATCTCAAGAAATCCTACCCAAATCAAGGGTTTTACTTGGGTATGGTGAAGGTTTAAGGAACCCAAAATTTGCTCACCTCTAAATGTAGATCTAGTGTTGAAGATCACTCTTCCTGCGTCGGAATGGGAAGATCAAGCCTTGGCGCCGTTGACATCCATCTCTTCTTCCTCTTCCTTCTCTTCTCCTCTTCTTGCCTTTCTTTTCTCTCTCCTCTTTACTCTTCTCACCAGCGTCGAGTGTCATAAATGAGGAAAAAAGAAATTGAATGCTATATATATACTTCTTAAAATAACTAAGTATTCACATGGGTGGGTCACTTTCGGTGGGTGGATCGCCCACTGTCCACACGAGGCCAAAACTTAGGATTTTGACAAAATTGACCCTCGGCGAATCTCACTCTTGGCATCTGATGTAATATCGTATGCACCTTAATATATTTCACACCTTCTTTCTCCATACATGGCCTTATGATAGGTGCATGTACCCGGGTTAGGTATTCCGTCTCTTACGGCGGCTTGGACTTATCGGGCTAGCGGTGTTTAAGTCTCATTGCCATCATAGTCCATAAGGAACCGCTCTAATTCTCTCCCATTCGGGTCTGCATGGTTAAACGGATCAAGTGTAATTTGGACGGGTTTAAAGTAGGTATACAAGGGTTAGAGTCTCATGTATGCTATGGTTTGTAGCATACGGTTTGTCTCATCGATGGTGTTGTTAGCGGATACATGAGTAATCCGGGGAAGGAGCATTGGAATGCAATTAAGTGGATCTTCGGATATTTGAGCAAGACTAAAGATATAGGTGTTATGTTTAGTGGCAGGGAAGCTCTCTGAAATTGGTGGTTATGTTGATTCTAACTATACTAGTGACTTAGATGAGATGAGGTCTACTCGGGTATGTGTTTACATTGGCTGGTGGGCCTATATCATGGAGGCGATGCTTCATTCTACAATTGCATTGTCTACTACGGGCCAGTACATAGTAGCGATTGGGGCGCCAAGGAAGAATGCAGTTGGTTGGGTGGTTACGTGAGTTGGGGTTGGAGCAAGGAAGTACAATGTTACATTGTGACGATCGAGTGCTATACATCTTAGGAGAATCGGTGTTTTATGCAAGGACAAAGCATATTGATGTGAGATTTCACAAGATCGGGGAGTTTGTGTGGGCGGTATTCACTTGAGAAAATTCATCAGATCTCAATCCTGAGATATGTTTACAAAGCCGATTACTCAGAGAAGTTAGTCTGTTTGGACTTGATTAATATTACTCATTGTTGAAGATGAGGGCGCGCAAACGAGTGCGGTTTTGTACTTCTAATGAGGTATAATGATGAAGGCGTCTACAAGTTCTCTTTCGGAGGCTCGGAATTCAAGCTATGGTGGAGATTGTTGGTGTATGATGTCTTGTATTTCTTCACATTTAATCCGAGTCTTGATGCGGCACCTGAGGCAGGCGGGGCGGTCTCGCTAGCAGTTAGCGGGCGTGGGGATTACAAGGGAAGGAGGCCCTGCATAGCGAGGGTGTGAATGCAGCCCCCTCTCAAATTTTTATTTGAGGCAATTGTGTACTTTTGGATTAGGGTTTTTTAGCTATACATCGTCACCGAATCTGTCATTATTATTGATTTTAATGCTCCGACAACTCATGTTGCACTACACAAGTGGCGCCAAAAGCTCTGATGGGCGAGTACACCATTCCTTTTGACATGGAAAAATTTGCAAGCTCAATGGTGGAGCATTCATGCGCATGTTCAAAGGGCCAGCGGATCTGGTTTTGAAGAATGGCGATTTCCCGAGCATTAGCATTTGCGCATCGAGAATCGAGCTCAGCTCTGGTTTCCATAACATGTAGAAGAAATCATCCTTGGTAGGCGATCATTTATATCTTCTTGTTCTTTATTGGCAATATTCGTTTGTTCTGATTCCATAAAGTGCAATTCTTTTCTTTTTCCCTTTTATGGAAGCTTCTTGTGAATATTTTACTCCTCAAAATGTTGCAAGGAACAAGATGATAAAAATAAACAAGAAAGGGACATTAAAGGGAAGGATAATGATTATTGTGTTAAATGTATCATGATGGGTTTCCAAACTTTCAAGTTTGAAAGTTTGATAATTTCCTCTATTTTCATCGAAAATATGGCTTCTCGAGATATGCTCATATTTTTATTTGATCACTTGAATTGGATTCCTCCATGGCTGCATCTGCGTGGGTGTACAATATTGTGAAGTGAACGGTCAAAATATAAACTACATGGATACTTCTAACAAATACAAAAATTAGTGTAACTAGATCAAAAATTTAATAAACACAAATTCTCAACTATGTTTTGCAGATCTTTATAGAAAAATATGGCAAATTATTTTGCTTCACTTTGAACTACTATCTAAAATGATAGTAGCTTTGTATTCTTTTCTACACTATCAGCCTTTTCTTCTTAAAATATTTCACTTTTCACCTTCTGGATTTTGCATTCAACTAGATTGATCATATTTCAAGTAGTGTCTCTGAATGAGTAGAAGTGATGAATGTTTAGCCATGGGCATGCAGACAACTTGGTCCCCAATCCCCATGGGATTGGTAACATTCTTGGACTACATCCGCAAGCGATGAAAAGCGACTTGTCATTTGGAAACCTATATTGTGCATATATTTGTGTATGTGGAGGTTATAAATGTTTTGGATGGAATCAAGTCTATCAATGATCCATATCAATATCTCTAGCTCTCAATCTGGTGATCGCAATATTTATCCAACATCCATTCGGATTGGTCGATAATCAAGTCTTTGGTGTATATAGAGGCGAGATGGGCTTAAAACACTCTGTTTCAAAAACTTAGAACTATGGTGGATTAGTGTTGAGTCTTTTACATATGTTAAAGTATATAATAATAAATCGTGTGTTTATTTACAATAGTGGACTTCATGTCTCAATCCTTACATGTCCTCATTGCATATGTCAATAGGTGGGCCGAACAACGATGTCAAGTTAATATCATCGATGGAGCGGAACCATTGAAATAGCCACGAGGACATTGTGCTCTGTGACATGCCTTCTTTGTCTGCTGATAGCGCCTTATGGGGTCTCAAGATACGTGTGATACTCGGAGGGTGCATCGGGCTTCGCATCACATTTAAGCAATATTTCGACCCTACAATTTCATCTGGCGCCCACTTATTCTAGTAGTGGTCATCTAGCAAACATCTTGGCGCGTGAGTGGTCGTATCGAAGGCCCAATACATGTCCTCGGAGGGCCCTCTTAGTGAAATAACTTGGGGATGTGTCGGTTCGATCGCGATGGTTACTTCATGCTCCAACTCTTGAGCGTCTTTCTTCATTCTATAGCAAAGGTCGTTTGATCAGAGACTCGTGGGTGTGGAGGCACATTCTCTCGCCTTTCATCTCGAGGTGTCCTAATGACTTGGAACAAATTAGGCGAGGGTCGGCACCTTCATTTCAATGGGATTCCGATTGCCACGCAAAATTTTCATCGGCCCCATCGGCATTAGTTGCATGGAGTCTCGGTTGATGGAGAAAATGCTCGATTGCGATTAGCTCATGTTTGGATAATGATGGGACCAATAATACCGGAAATGTGGAATCCAATGAGAATGAGGTGAAGGTGTTGACCTAGGGTGAATAGGAAGAGCCCCAACAACGGTGTTGTTTGGTGCCTTCGATTGATTTCCTAGATCTGCACTCACTTAAGGTATGAAATAAATAGTGAAACTAGGGTCACTTTGCATTTTGTCTTCTTCTTATTGTCCTTTTTAGGACATTAGGTTTCTAACCGATCAAGAATCATGTCTTTTGGCGGTATTTCATACATTGAAGTTAGGAGAAGGCGGGATATTCTTGCTATGGCTCTAAACAAGGATAACACAAACCTTTTAGTGTCAGCGATAGATAAAAGTTGATAGTCTTCTTTATCCATTTGTAATTTTACCTAACTCTTCACACTCTAACTTTAACACTTTTCTTGCTCCCCTTTTAGACTAATCTTTGTAGAAACTTCGCTTTAAGTTGGCTACATTACGTGCTTGCAGTTGGGTGGAAGTGGTGGATCAAATGCTTAAGCTTGGTTGGGAAGGAGGCACTCAGCCCCTTATAAAATAAGATTTCCAACCATAGGATCTTGATTTGTGTGAAGAAGGAAGATGAGATTACTCGAAGGCCGGAACACATTGAACTTGAGCCAAATGCATAAATTTGTTGGAAACTAAGCTCTTTCTTTGAGGATGTAACATATGTATACATCAAGTGGATGGACTCTTGTGACATATATGGCTTAACTTGAGCAGGGGTTGTCCTTGTTTTTTTACTAAATTGTGGGTTAAGTTATTACAATGTGAGATGCGTTTAGGCCTTTATTTGTTGATGGGTTGTTGTTTTTGTTGTACCTCGTCCCGGGTTTCATTAGACTTTTAAATGAAAGTTAATACTTCATACTTTGTTTTGTCTCTAATCCCCATTTGTGGTGCGGTTACATAGTTCATAATTTAGCACATCTTTTATGAATCTAGAGAAATTGTTGCCTAATATGGCTAAATAGGATGGAGAAAGTTTCCTTAGTCTCTTGGGAAAAAATATTACTTGGTTTGTGCACCTAGTTTTGCTATTTAGGGTGTCTTTTCACAATCAGCCTTCACTTCTCCATGGGTTTGGTTGTGGGGATTGCGTCAGGTAGAGCTCTCTCTCGTTTTTTGGTACATATATTTGTAAGATAGGAATAATTTGTAGCCTAAAAGGCAGTTTGAACTTTGACCTCTACAACGG
>CM040968.1:25667547-25696926 GCA_022985045.1 Macadamia tetraphylla | reverse complement strand
GAAAGAAAAGGTAGTAAGAGGGAATGAGAGGGGAGAAGACTCCAAGGAGCCTACTTACTTGAATCAATGCTTGAACTTGAAAAAATTGCTCCACTGCTCATGATCTTGTCACCTAGATCTAAGCCTAGAACTATAACTTAAAAAAATTACAACTCAATTGCATAAATCATAAACATAAAAATGCTGAATAAAAATAAAAGAGTGCTTGCATTAATTGACATAAAAACTATTACAAAAGTGATTAAAGCAAAAATAGAGAAGAACTAAAACTAAAGAGGAGAGAGAGAGAGAGAGCAACTAAAAAAACTAGAAGAAGAATGAATTATCCCCCTCCTCTTACATGAGTTGTATTTATGGGGAAGGGGGAGGTAGGGTAACAAATTTCTTTCCTAAAAGAGAGAAACCCACAATTGATTGTGAGATTTTTGAGACCAAAAGTGCTAAGGTGGAGGAGAGAAAGAAATAAATTTCCTATAATTTTTTGCTTATTTTCTTCCTTTTTTTTCTTTTCTAATTTATTTCTTTTTTTCCCTCCAAGGGCCCATTTTTTCTTGCTTTGTGTGATTTGGACAATATTTTGGTGATGATGTGGAGGAGAGAAGATTTGGACAATCTCATTTCCCCTTTTTTTTTTCCTTTTTTTTTTTTCTCTTCTTGCTTCCACGATTTTCCTTTCCTTTTTTTTTTTTCTTTCTTGCTTCAACGATTTTCCTTGCTTTAATTTGATGTGAAAATCCCTCCATGCCCTTAGTGCTTTAAGTGAGTGAAAAGCGGAAATCTTCAACAAAATTCTCTAAAAAACAACCATGAGATTCAAACTTGAGACCTCTTGGTGAGAAGGGAAATTTTTGTACATTATAGCTCACCAACTACACTAGGTAGTTGTTGTTACCAAAAACAAATCTTCAATCAATTAAGGATGTGGTCCATCGATTCTTGTTGGTATTTGAGTTTTCCCTTGAAATTTGGGACAATTGCAAACCGCTGGTTTTGCATCTGGGTTCGCTTTGATCCATTATTCTTTTTCCGTCCGAAAAGAATAATCATTTGTACGGTGACCAAACGAATGTGTATTTTTAATTGAACACGCCCATCTTCTCGAATTTCGCCTCTTCAGAACCATAAAAAGAAATAGGACCTCTTTACGTAAAATTGAAGATATAATGCCGATAGTCCTTAAGGCCTTGAAAATATAAACCTGAAAAAAAGAGAGTAAACCCAAGGTAGCTCCATTCTAAATATGAAAAATGCATGTTTAACTACCCTAGATTTTACACAAAATGCTCATTAGTTCTTAAAACCATAGATAAAGTATGTGAAGAGAACAATATAGTGGAATCCAGGATGTTGAATTTTTTGAAAATATATTTTCTTTAAGATAAACTTATTAGAAAATAAAGATCATAGTAATGATTTAAGCTTAGGAAAAAAATTGTCAAAAGAATCCATCAAAAACCTAGTGAAAATGGAGCAAGTCAATTAAGGAGGAGTAAGAGACAAAAGAAGTCTACTTATTCAAATGATTATTAGCTAGTCTATCTTATAGATAAGGACCCTCACATATAAAGAGGCCATAACATCTCAAGATGCAGATTTTGGAAGGAAGCTATAAAATGAAATAGATTATATATTGTTCAATCACACTTGAGAATTAGTTGACTTACCCCTAGGGTTAAAGTTTTGGGACACTAAGTGGATATTTCAAAGAAAATTAAAACCAGATGGGTCACTTGATAAGCTTAAGGCTAAACTTGTAGTCAAGGGTTTTAGACAAAAGAAAAATATTGATTATTCTCGACACTTTTACCTAGTAGCTAGAATCACTACTATAAGATTTATGATTGCAGTGGTTTTGTCTATAATTTTGTTATTCACCAAATGGATATGAAAACAACTTTCTTAAATGAAGATTTAGAAGAAGAAACATATATTAACCAATCAAGGTTATATAGTTCCTAGAAAAGAAAATAAAGTATGTAAGCTTGTTAAGTCTTTGTATAGACTAAACACAAGCATCAAAGCAATGGCATACAAAACTTGATATGGGTTACTATCAAGTGGATTTGTTGTGAATGATGCAGAAGATGTAAAAGAGTAAATTCCATCTTGATAAAGGTGTTTTCATCTTACTTTATGTGGATGATATGTTAATAATGGCACAAGTTTGGACATAATAAATCAAACAAAAAATTGCTTATGTCCAATTTTGACACAAAAGATATGGGTGAGGATTCACGCCTGCTCACATAGAATCAACCCGGGTGCCCGGTTCTCCCGGAAATTTCAAAACCACTAGGATCATCCGATAAATCCACAACACAAGATACCACAACAATTTAAAAATAAAATTAATTAATTCAGTGGAAGACTAAATATATATATATATATATATAAATTTCCCAATTTACTCTTGATACCCAAATTGTTAGACATAGTATATTTATATATGGTGCAGATGATATTTACGAAAAATAATAATTTAAATACCTAGAGAACAAAAGGGAAATACATCAAAAGAATAAAAAGAAGAGTTGTGTTGAAAATAGCTACTATTCCCCCTGAACGCAGCCCTCACATGGGCACCCAACGCCATGCCCAATCCTCCGGGACCCACCAATCTCCCACGAATTTCAAAAGGGCCCCCTGCTCTTGTCCCAAAGAAATGATCTAAAAGGTGTATACACAAGGGTGAGCTCACTAGCTCAAGAATGAAAAGAAAGACGATACAAGCAATCGATTTCATTTGATCCCATGCATGAGATTCATTTTAGGCCTATCCACCTAAGCAACATTACTAAGTTATAAACATGCATACTCACAACCACAAGTGTGTATGGCCGGTACGAGACTCGTTCTTCATCCCGCAATACATCCATCGGTGTGAGCATTTAGAAAAAATCGTGACCGAACCACAAGAGAAGAGTAAATCGTGGTCGAATCATAATAGAAAAATAAATCATGGCGAACCATAGTAGAATAAAATGCGACGCCGCCCTCTAATATATCACTAAGGTTTTCAATTGTCCTAATGATCAACCAGACACACTTCTAACCACCACGGTGGTCCGCGACCGACGCTTCCTATGAGGGAAGCGGCCGGAGATGATGAGATGTCTCTTTCCCCTGGGGGGAAAAAGATTGCATTGATTCCGTCCTCTCTCCTCTCTTTTCTTTCATGAGGGAGGGGTGTGTCATGTGAGCTTTGCTTATGGGCCCTGCACCACTGTATCACCACTTGGAGATATGTGGAGGCCAATTTTACAAGAGTGTAAAGTTCGTCATTCTAGACAGGGGTTTGATGATGGTTCAATATGGGGATCAGGATCATACAAGAGGGTTTAGAGTCACCACCTAGGATTATGGGCCTAGGACCTGGGTGGACTAAATTTCCCGGAGAAAAGGGCTAAAGTTGGTCTGGTCCAGATTTAGGTAAGTGTCGTTGTAGAATTAAAAAGGTGTTAGGCACCCAATCAACCGGTTCAACTAGTCTTCCTACTAAATGTTTAAGAACAAATATTTTTCATAATTATTACTATTTCACATGCATGACTAAGTTATCACACATATACATTGACTAAATTTAAATGACTATACACAATAAAACAAATTGTACCTGAACTTAATCTCTGTTTCGGGTCAAGAGGGGTGGGCCCCTGATTAGTATCGACTTGGACTATCTTTCGGAATTTCTTGGCTCAGGGGAAGATAGTCTTGACCTCCAACTTCCTTTCTTGAGAGATGTTAACTATGATAATATTCGGACTGAGTTCTGACTATAAATGGTTACTTTCGGATTTGGGTTTGGACAGAGCTTTGGCTAGGGAAAGCTATTTGTGGATTTAGATTCGGACAAGGCTTCAACTAGGGAAGGCTATTTTGGGGCTTAGGATGAGGTGGCACTCTAGTAGAGCTTTCACTGGGGATAGGCTATGGGAGAGCTAGTGATGAACACATTTATGTGTGAAATCTAAGTAGTAAAACATATATTTTTATATATTTAGAATGGAGCTACCTTGGGTTTTACTCTCTTTGTAGGTTTGATAGTTTAAAGGCCTTCAAAGATTATCGCACATCATATCTCTAACAACTACCTAGTGTAGTTGGTGAGCTATGTGTGAAAATTCCTTGCTCACCGGAGGTCTCAAGTTCGAATCTCATAGTTTTTGTTTTTGGAGAATTTTGTTGAAGATTTTCTGCTTTTCACTCACTTAAAGCACTAAGGTCTGGAGGGGATTTTCACATCAAATTAGAAGATTGTCCAAATCTTCAAAGCTAGGAAAATCGTGGGAGGGGTTTCTTGCGTAAGAAAAGAAAAAAAGAAGAAAAAAAAAGGAGAAATAAATCTTATCCAAATCTTCTCTCTCCTCCACATCATCAACAGAAGATTGTCCAAATCACACAAAGCAAGAAGGAAAATCATCCAAGGGAAAAAAAAATATCGGCCAATAAGGGTTGTGCGCAAGATTTGAAGAGAAGGAGAAAAAGAAGAGAAAAAAAAAGAAAGAAAATAAGAAAAAAATTATAGAAAATTTCTCCAAGTTTATTTCTCTCTTCTCTCTCCTCCATCTTAGCACTTTTGGTCTCAAAAGATCTCACCTACGAATTATGGGTTTTCCCCTTTTAGGAAAGAGAAATTTGTTACCTTACCTCCCCAATTCCAATAAATACAACTCATGTAAGAGGAGGAGAAAAAACTTCATTCTTCTTGTAGGTTTTTATTTAGTTGCTCTCTCTCTCCCTCTTTCACTCTTTTTAGTTTTAGTTCTTCTTTGTTTTTGCTTTAATCACATTGTAATAGCTTTTTATTTCAATTAATTCAAGCACTCTTTTATTTTTATTTAGAATTTTATGTTTATGATTTATACAATTGAGTTGTAATTTTTAAGTTATAGCTCTAGGCCTAAATCTAGGTGACAAGATCACGAGCCGTGGAGCATTACTTTTTCAAGTTTTTTTTTCAAAATTTGTTTTCTCCAGGCCTAGAAATTTCAGATTTGGTTCATTCCAGATCTGATTTTTAGGGTTAACAGTATCTCAAATCACCCAAGATTTCAAGTTCAAGCATTGATTCAGGTAGGTAGGCTTCTTCAATAGTCTTCTCTCCCCCCTCTCATTCCCTCTTCTGACTATCCTTTCTTTCTTAATTTAGGATTTTAATTTTAGTCGTTACATTATTGCTTTCCTTTCTCTAAGGTTTATGGCTAGTGTATGTGTTGGCATTGCCCCTCCTAGCCATAGAACCATCATTTTATTGTTTTTATTTTAATTGCCTCCCTTTTCTTATAGCTAAGTAGAGTAGCCCTTGTAAGAGTGACTCTCTGGTCAAGTAAGTAAGCTCATATTATGATTCATCTCTCGGGCTAAGTAGAGAAACCGACTTATGAGCCTCTCACTAGCTTTATCCCCTTTCTTTTACATTATTTTTATTTCAGCATTTTTTTTCCTTCATTGCTTTTTAATTGCGTGGATTGTTTATTTTCAGTTATTTATTTATTTAATTTTAATTACGTGTATTGTATATTTAAATTCTTAGATAACGAATGGTTAGGACATTATTTTAAATACATATGTTTAGGACAAGAGTTAGAATTAGATCACAATCATTAATCGTTCACTTTCGATTATTAAAAGAAGCCAAAATAAAGTGATTGCTCTCCCGTGTTCAATTCGTAGCTACACCGATCCGCATACTTACGATTATATTTTAAATCCTACCAAGTTTTTGGCACCGCTGCTAGGGAGACAGCTCCATGTAAATTTAATATTCTTTGGTAAATCAGAGTGCTTTGTTTACTTTGTTTTGTTTTTGTTTTCTTCTATTAAATTCTGAGAAGAACAACTTGCAATAATAGTTGTATTAGTGGAGGTTGCGCCTCATAGTATGATAAAGACAGTTTCACCTTATAGTAGTACCTCAGAATTGAATTAAACAACCCGATCTCCTGTAAGCTACCAAAAAGCCAAAAAAAAAATTAAAATTTTTTTTCTTTCCATTCTTTTGTGCTTGTCTTACTCTAGTTGTGGGTAGTTTTCTGTTGCATGAGTGCTAGGGGGTACTTAATATTGAGAATTGGTTAGAAAGAAGAGATCTAACAAGTAGTGACCCTATACCTATATTCTCAACAATACCTTTCAATATAGGAGACCAATGACCAAACCTCCACCTAAATCTGAAGATAGGTTCTACCCTACTAGGGTAGCCCAACACTTTGCTAGTCCTCGAGCAAAACAAAAAAAAAAGAATAAAACAAAAACCTAACTCACTTTCAGAGGAATCACAGCTGCACTTAGCATGTGTAACAAGCCTTTAAACCCCTAGGTCACCCTTAGTGGACGAGTTGTGTCTCGTGGGTGTTTACATTGAATATATACCCAAAATTCAAAATAAATAAATCCCAATCTTGGCTAAAGGTAAGGGTCATACCGATCCGAGCAAAGAAAATTTCCCTCTTACAAGGGACCCCACACTTGAACTTTTATTACCCTTTATCAATTCTAGGCACTAGCATATGTCTTAATTTGGAACTCACTCGCTCTTCCAAAAATCCTTATCTTAAGGCAAAACCACTTGTGAAAAAATAGGAAACCAATGACTAAGCCGTTGGAGTGTTTTTGACCAAACATGTTACCTAGCATTAATGGCATTTGCACATTTTTTTCTCCTTTTTTCACTTAATAAACTCTATTATACTCCATTACTTTTGGCCTAAATGACATGGTGGAGCAAACACCAGACACCCAAGTTAATATGTAGCTTCGCTTTACATATGCCCACAAAGACAGTGATGCTAGAGTTTTTCCAGAAGTTTCCTCCCTAGAAATTTTGATCAAGACACCACGCTTCCTAAGGCGCAATGCCCTATCTAGTTCCAAGGGAATCAACTCTTATTCTTCTTTATACCGCATTTCACATTTCATTTAAAATTGTGCATTTGTAAAACTCATGCCAAATTAAAAAGAATGTCTCAACTCTAAATCAAAAGTATAAGGAACCCACAGACTTACATCTGGTCCAACACCATAAAACAAGGGTCTCTTATTTTTCAAAAGAAAGTCCCATCTCAAGACACAGGCTTGTTTCTTTCTTCTCAACAGGTTTTTTAAACGTTCAAAATGGGTACCTTAATAAAAAATTTTATTTTCATACATCAAGCAACCAAATGGTATGATCATTAGCCAAAAGCCAAAGTAGGACTTCATCCTTAGCAAGCTCAAAAATAAAAAGAAAAACAAACAAAACAAAGTGAAAAAAGAAAAAACTGGTTTCCTTCCCCCACACTTATTCATGCAATGTCCTCAATGTATGGAAAGAATTAAAAGCGAAGACAATGCAAGGGGTCATACCTGATTAAAAGTTAGTCATCAGTGTAAAGAGATTTATGGAGATCCATGACCTCTTCACTACCAGTAGTAGGAAACTCAAGGAACTATTTCAAACACTAACTATAACCTTCAAAATTACCCATGTTCTTGGATTCAGAATCTCCATAGCCCTGTGGGGATATACATTATGGACAATAAATGGGTCATCCCATCGGGATCTAAGATTACCAGGGAAAAGATGCAATTAAGAGTTATACAATAAGACCTTATCACCAATTGCAAAAGATTTACGCAGAATGTGCTTATCGAGAAATCTTTGGTATTTTCCTGTAAATCCTAGAACTTTCATAGGCATCATTCCTAAGTTCCTCTGACTCAGATTGTTGGAGCCTACGATGAATTTCCGTATCAGACAAATCAAAGTTGAGCTTCTTGATGGCCCAAAAGGCCTTATGCTCCAATTCAACTGGTAAGTGACAAGCTTTCCTATACACCAAACGGTAGGAAGACTGACCAAAGTCGATCTTGAATGCAGTCCGATGGGCTCACAAGGCATCAATGAGCCTAAGGGACCAATCCTTACGGTTGGGATTAACAGTTTTCTCCAAGATTTGTTTGATTTGCCTATTAGACACCTTTATTTGGCCACTAGTTTGGGGATGATAAGGGGTAGATAACTATGGGTGATACCATACTTTTTCATTAAGACCTCAAAAGGCCGATTACAAAAATGAGTACCCCTATCACTAATTATTGCACGTGGTGTACCAAAATGGAAAAATGTTCTCTTTGAGAAACTGGACCACCAATTTTTGGTCATTAGATTTACAAGGTATGGCCTCTATCCATTAGAAACGTAATCAATAGCCAAAAGTATATACAAATTCCCAAAGGAATTAGGGAATGGTCCCATGAAATCGATGCCTCATACATCAAAGATCTTAACTACTAAAATAGGGTTGAGGGGCATCATGTTCCTCTTATTGATAGGGCCAAAAGACTGGCAGGCGGGACAAGCCTTGGAAAAAACAAAAGCATCTCTAAAAAGAGTGGGCCAATAAAATCCGATTGAGAACCTTTGTGGTAGTCTTCTAGGTCCAAAGTATCCACCACATACATAATCATGGTAAAAGAGAGAATAGAATGTTGCCATGATCAGAACACATCGTCGATAATCTCGATCCGACATATCTTAAACAAATAAGGATCATCCTAGAAAAAGTGCTTAACTTGGGAATGAAACCTATACTTATCTTAGGTGGACCAGTGATCTGGAGTCACACCTGAAAATAAGAAGTTGACAATGTCAGCAAACCATGGTTCACTGGACACTGCAAATAACTATTTATCTAGAAAGTTCTCGTGGACTGGAGAATCGACAGTTAAGGAATTGGGAAGGCGGAATAAATGGTTTGCAACTAGGTTTTCAACTCCTTTCATATCCCTAATTTCTAAATCAAACTCTTGCAAAAGTAAAACCCACCTAATGAGATGGGCTTTGGCATCCTTCTTCGAACTAAGTATCTAAGAGCGAATGATCAAGATACACCACCACATGTGAACCAACTAAGTAAGACCAAACTTTTTAATGCAAACACAACAGCTAAAAATTTTTTCATGATTGTATAATTGAGTTGTGCATCATTTAAGGTCCTACTAGCATAGTAAATGATAGTGGGAAACTTATTAATCCTTTGACCCAAAACTGCTCCTATGGTAAAATCTGAAGCATCACACATCAGTTTAAAAGGTTCAGTCCAAACAGGTGGTTGAATAATAGGTGCATTGGTTAACTCCTTCTTAAGTTATTTAAAGGATTCTAGGTACTCTTTAGAAAACTCAAAAGTTTGATCTTTGGCAAATAATAAAGTGAGAGGTCGGGCTAACTGACTAAAGTTCTTAATAAACCTTCTATAGAAGCCCGCATGCCCTAGAAAGACCGGACATCCTTAACAGATTGAGGAGGTGGTAAATTATCAATTAAATTCACTTTGATTCTATCTACCTTAATTTCCTCCTTGGATATTACATGGCCTAAAACAATACCAGATTTAACCATAAAATGACATTTCTCCCAATTCAAAACCAAATTCTTAGATGTGCACCTTTTCAAAACTAGGAAAAGATGATGAAGACATTCAGAATAGGAATTCCCATGAATTGAAAAGTCATCCATAAATACTTCTAAGAATTTTTTGACAATGTCAGAAAAGATGCTTATCATGCATCGTTGGAACGTAGCAAGGGCATGGCAAAGCCCAAAGGGCATACGCCTGTAAGCAAATGTTCCATATGGATATGTAAAAGTGGTCTTATGTTGGTCCTCTAAAGCAATTGGGATCTGGTTATAGTCGGAATATCCATCAAGAAAATAATAGTATTCATGTCTAGCTAACCTCTCTAACATCTGGTCAATGAATGGAAATAGGAAGTGGTCCTTCCAGGTTGCACATTAAGTTTTCTATAGTCTATGCACACTTTCCACCTGATTGGGACACAAAGTTGAATTAGTTCATTATTGGCATTGGGAACTACATCACCCTGCACTTCTTAGGCACTATGTGAACTGGCTTATCCATTAGTCGTAAATAGGATAAATTATTCCATGATCCAAGCACTTTAGGATCTCTTTCTTAATGGCTTCCATCATCACTGGGTTAGGTCTTCTTTGGGGTTTCGTGGATGGTTTGGAATCCTCTATAAGATGTATATGATGTTGCACAATAGAAGGGCTTATACCCTTGATATCAACCATGGTCCAACCTAGGGTTTCCTTATTATCTTTTAACACTTTAAGTAACTCCTCTTCTTGGCTAGAAGTCAAATTTGAAGAAATTATTACAGGAAGAGTCTGGTCAGACCCAAGGAAAGCATACCTTAAATTAGATGGCAACTCCTTAAGATCTAGCTTAGGGGGCTCAACTATGGAAGGTTTGAGAATGAAATTGAAAAGGGGTCCTGAGGGCTCCCCAGGTGTGTGTGAAGACTTAAGACTTCAGAAAAGAAATTTTCACTATCATCATCCAACTCATCCATACACTCTTGGAATTCTGAATCAAAATCAATATCAAAGTTGATAATTAAATCATCAGAAAAATCTAAAAAATCCTGAAGCATATTGATCTCTTCTTCCATATGTGGTTGCTTACCTATCCTAAACATGTTTTGTTGCCAAAAGATAACCTTAGAAAACCATTCCGAGTTGATTAATGCATTACTAGTAGCCAAGAATGGTCTTCCTAGAATTATTGGGATCTCATCCTTGGTTGAGAAGGGCTTAGTATCTAACACAATGAAATCAACAGGAAAATAAATTCCCTACCTTTTGTAAGACATCTTCAACCATCCTATTAGGAATCTTAATGCACCTATCTCGCCAATTGAAGAGTATTTCCCAAAGTGGCTTTCAATTCTCTCCATCCTAGTTGTTTATACACATGGTAAGATAAAAGATTCACACTTACGCTAAGGTCAAGTAAGGCATCCTAATGTAGGTGTTGCCTATGGCACAAGATATGGTAGGGCTCCTTGGATCCTTATACTTGGCTGCTATAGGATGAGTAATTAGGAACTAATGTTACCTGCCAAGAATGCTTTTTGGCACACTAGTGATACATTTGTGAGTACACAAATATTTAAAGACTTTGCATAGGCGGGGATCTTGGATATGGCATCCAAAAGAGGGATGTTCACTTCTATATTTTTGAAGACTTCTAAAATTTTATCCATAGAAGCAATCTTTTTTTTGTTTACCAAACGATTAGAAAATGGGACAGGAGGAACATAAGGATTGTTAGGGATTTACCCTTTTTCAGAAGAGACATTTTTGGTTTCCTCAACCAAATCATCATTAATTTCGAAAGAATTTTTAGGTTAATCAAGAACCGGAACAAGAGGCACACTTGTATCCTCAACTGGAGGAGAGTTAATAGGAGTAACAGATGGGAAGATTTAAGAATGCTCGTGGTACTCTCTACCACCCTAAGGAC
The DNA here is from genome assembly GCA_022985045.1 of Macadamia tetraphylla. Classification (NCBI taxonomy): domain Eukaryota; kingdom Viridiplantae; phylum Streptophyta; class Magnoliopsida; order Proteales; family Proteaceae; genus Macadamia; species Macadamia tetraphylla. The sequence goes on along the minus strand of CM040968.1, from coordinate 25,685,614 downwards.
ATAAACAACATTACATTGGTTAGAGGGCCCTTGTTGGGTATGACCTTGTACTATATTCAGTGGTACATTAGTTGGTGCTTGTGAACTAACAGCTGATGATGCCTAGGTTAGGCTCGTTGATCGGATAAAGTTTCTTTCTCCCTCTCATGCATAATTGAGATAACTTGGGTGAGTTCTCTCGTAAGATTTTGATTGCTTGTCATGAGGAGGGCCATATTTTTTTCCAAGTCACTTATTCTACTTGCCTCTCCAGTATTGGTAAACCCAGGGGGTTGCTGATAAGATGATAGGAGAGGGGCCCTAGGAAAACTAGCCTGAGGTCCTACATGTGACCTAGGAAAAGTATTTTGGGAAAAATATTGTTGTGCAAAGGAGACCTTTGCGGTCCAAAGGACCTTGATTATGAAAATTGGAAGGCCCTGCTTGGTTGTCTTGATTCCAAGAGAAATTTGGGTGATTTCTCCATCCTGGATTGTAGGTGTTACTATATGGATTATTTTGGTATAAGGCATTAACACTATCATTAGAGGTGCCCCCAGAGGTGTTGGGGCATTCTTCTATGACATGTCTATGGACTGCACTAAGCACAAATCTTAACCAAATTGACTGATGATGGTCTCTAAGAACAATAGCCTTAATCCTCTTGATTAGGCTATCCAAATGGGCTTTCTTGGCTACTATCTCATCCACAAAATATCATTTTCCTCCTATAGTTCTTTCACTCTCTTGGGTTGATTCTCACCACGGTTTTGTCACTAAGTCAAGTAAGAATTCTCATGCCTTTCCTTCATCTCAGAAGGATGTGAATCCTCAAGGCACATAGACTCTATCATTTGTTTAGTTGGGTAATCAATACCTCATAAATTATTTGACATAAATGCCATAAGTCTAGGCCATGGTGAGGGCATTCTTTGGGTAGATCCTTGAATCTCTCCATAAGTTTGGAAAAGGACTACTAGCCTTTTGCCTAAACTAAGGATATCACTTCAAGTTTATTTGTCTTGTGAGTTGGGAAAAACTTCTTAAGGAAGACAACTGTGGACAACCCATAAGGTTATGGAAACCCATGCAACCACTTCTTAGCTTGGTCTTTTAATGCAAAAGTGATAAACCTAAGCTTAACAGCATCATCAGAAAGCTGTTGGATCTTAATTAGAACATATACCTCTTCAAATCCCCTTAAAATAGCTATGCATCCTCAGAGGTCAACCCATGAAAGTGGGGAAACATAGTGATCTATTGAGATTTGAGTTCAAAATTATTGCCCTGGGCTTGTGGTAAAACTATGCAGGAAGGTTGGGCTGTTCTAGCAGGGTAAAACCTATCTTTTAGAGATTTAGGTGAAGGGTTTTGATGTTGTCTCTCATATTGAAAAGTTTTAACAAGAGCAAACGTATAGGGTCACTACTTGTTGGATCTCTTCTTTCTAATCGATTCTTAGTATTATGTATCCATCTAACACTCGTGCAACAGAAAACTACCTACAACTAGAGTAAGACAAGCACAAAAGAATGGATAGCAAAACTTTTATTTTATGTTTTTATTTTTATTTTTTTGATTTAGTTTTTTGCTTTTTGGGAGCTTACTGACAGGGATCCAGGGTTGCTCAGGTCAATTCCTGAGGTACTACTACAGGGCGAAACCTGTCTTTATCATACTGTCAGGCATGGCAACCTCCATCGATACAACTATTATTACAAGTTGTTATTCTCAGGAATTCAATAAAAGAAAAGGAAAAAAAAAAAAAGCAAACAAAGCACTCCGATTTACCAAAAGAAAGCAAAAAATAATATGGAACTGTCTCCCCGGTAATGGTGCCAAAAACTTGTTTGAGATTTTAAAATATAACCACAAGCATACGGATCAGCGTAGCTACGGGTCGAACACAGGGAGAGCAGCCACTTTATTTTTTTTTGCTTCTTTTAATAATGCGAAAGTGAACCGATTAATGATTGTGATCTAATTCTAATTACATCCTAAACATATGTATCTAAAATAATGTCCTAACCATTCGTCATCTAAGAATTTAAACATGTAAGCCACGCAATTAAAATTAAATAAATAAATAGTTGAAAATAAACACCCCACGCAATTAAAAAGCAATGAAGAAAAAAAATGCTGAAATAAAAATAAAGTAAAAGAAAGGGGATAAAGCTAGAGAGACTCAAAAGTAGGTTTCTCTACTTAGCCTAAGGGATGCATCATAATATGAACTTTCCTACTTGACCAGAGAGTCACTCTTACAAGGGTTACTCTACTTGGCTTTAGGGAAAGGGTGACAATTAAAATAAAAACAATAAAATGGTGGTTCTATGGTTAGGAGGTGCAAAGCCAACACATAAGCTAGCAATGAACCTTGGGGGAAAGGGATAGCAACAATGTAATGACTGAAATTAAAATCCTAGATTAAGAAAGAAAGGGTAGTCAAGAGGAATGAGAGGGGAGAGAAGACCACTCAAGGAGCCTACTTACTTGAACTTCATCACTTGAACTGAAAACTTGATTGATTTAAGATACTACAGATAAAAACTAGATTTGGAATAAACCAAATCTGTAATTTCTAGTACTAGAGAAAACAAATCAAGAAAAAATTGAACTTGAAATACATGATTCATAGCTTGTTCTTGTCACCTAGAACTAAGCCTAGAATTAGAACTTGAAAATTACAACTTCAATTTTTTAAACAATAAAAATAAAAAACTAAATAAAAAACAAAAGTACTTGCATTAATTGAATAAAAGAACTTACAAAAGTGTTTAAAGCATAAACCTAGAGCTAGAGCTAGAGAAAGAGATAGAGCAACTAAGAAAAAACCCTAGAAGAAGAATGAAGTGCCTCCTCCCCTTATGTTAATTCTATTATATAGAGAATGGGGGAGGGAAGCTAACGATTTTAGCTTATAAAAAAATATTTTTTTTATCTTGTTGATGAAGTGGAGGAGAGAGAAGAGAGAAAACGTGTGGAGAGAGATCTCCCATGATTTTTCTTGCCTTTTTCTTCCTATTTTTTCTCCCATTTTTTGTTTTTCTCTCTTCTTGCACAAGAAACCCCATTTGGCCTATTTTTCTTGCTTGGATTTGGACAATATTCTATTTTAATAGAAAATTCCATCCATGCCCTTATATTTTATTTTATTTTTTTCTTATTTCTTATTTTTTCTCTTTATTTTCTCTCTCTTAAAATGGCAGCTAAGAGGTTCGAACTTGAGACCTCCTAATAAGCAAGGGATTTTGCACACCACAACTCACCAACTACGCTAGGAAGTTGTTGTTATAAAAAATGAATCTTCAACCACATAAGGATGTGGTCTATCGATCCTTGTTGGCATTTGAAATATTTCTTATACCCTTGGGACAACTGCAAATGGGTTGGTTTTACATCTTCGTTCGCTTCGATCCATTATTCTTTTCGATTCAAAAGAATAATCACTTGTACGATTGACCAAATGAACGTGTACTTGCAATTGAGCACTTTCATCTTGCTTAGAATTTCGCCTCTTCAACCATGAAAAGAAATAGGACCTCTTTGTGTGTAAAATTGAGATATAGCACCAATAGTCCTTAAGACCCTAAAAATATAAAACTTACAAAAAGAGAGTAAAACCCAAGGTAGCTCAATCTAAATATATAAAATGCATGTTTTACTACACTAATTTTCACACATAAATGTGCTCATCACCAACCTTCCTGCATAGTTCTACCACAAGCTCAGGGCAATAATTTTGAGCTCAAATCTTAGTACATCACTATGTTGCCCCTCTTCCATGGGCTGCCCTCTGAGGATGCATACCTATTCCTTAGGGAATTTGAGGAGGTTTGTGTTCTGATTAAGGTCCAACAGTTGACTGATGTTTGTAAAATTAAGGTTCATAACTTTTGCGCCAAGGACTAAGCTAAGAAATGGCTCTATGGCCCGCCACCAATTCCATTGCCACATGGGATGGGTTTACTATAGCATTCTGAAAAGTTCTTTCCTTTGTATAAAACCAATAAACTCGGAGTGACATTCTTCAATTCAAGCAAAACCTAGTGAGTCATTCTCCAAATTTATGGAGAGATTTAAGGACCTCCTTCAGAATGCCCTCACCATGGAATTGATATATGACAACTTTGTCAAATCATTTATGAGGGTATTGATTATCGCATCAAGCAGCTTGTTAGATTCTATGTGCCACAAAGGTTTTACAACTTTTATAGATGAAGATGACGCTGAAACTTTTTACTTGAATTGGCTAAGAAAACCGTAGAATGGGAGTCTACTCAAGAAATTGAGAGGACAAATAAGGGTTACCTGTAGAAGATGTTGTGGCCAAAGAGGCTCAACTTGAGAGTCTTATTAAGAGACCAAGCCATAGTAGTCAAAGGACCCGCCTAACCGAACCAAACAAATCATTCTGGCCTATATGTAGTTGGTGCCAATCTCCCACTCATGTGATGGAGGAGTGCCCTAATATTTCTGGGTGAATGGTTTAAATATGGGTCCCGAAATGTGAATGCCATGTCCCAAAACAACCCTTATAGTCGACCTACAATCTAGGATGGAGGAACCATCCTAACTTCCCTTGAATCAAGCAATAATCAAGTTGGTCCTAATTTTCAACCCTTGAGTCAAGGGCATCTTGTTCCCCAACAAGCCAATCAAAGGAACATGCCCCCCAATCAACAGAACAACTTTAGGATCCCCACTCAATCTGCTATTCCACCACCTCCTGTGAATCAACCTTTAGGATTCATGAGAGGAGGTGGTGATTTGGCTAGGCTTTCTTCTTTAGAGAAAAGCATGGAACTTCTCATGAGTACTTTCATGACAAGCCAACATAATATGAAGAAACAAATCACCCAACTTGCTAATGTTTTGCATGAAAGGGAGAAAGGGAAGATGCCTAGTCAGACAAATCAAATCCCTGAAATAAGAATATGAATCATCAACCAATTCCAAATCAGTTGAATTCAATTAAAGAAAGTCCACAACAAGAGCCTTTCAATCAATGCAATGCTGTTTATGCTCTTAGGAGTGGCCAAGAGTACCAACAAAGTGTTCCTAAATCTTCTCCATCTATTACTCCTGTTAACTCTCCTTCTTTCTCCTTCTTTTGAAGACATAAGTGTGCCTCTTATTCTAGGTTTGTCTAATGAACCTAAAGCAACTAAAGATGATTTGGTTGAGGAAACCAAACATGATTCTTTTGAAAAAGAGCAAAATCCTAACAATGCTTATGTTCCTCCTACCCCCTTTCCTAATCGGTTGGTAAACCAAAAGAAGAATGCTTCCATGAAAAAAAATTGAGAAGTCTTCAAAAGGTAGAAGTGAACATCCCTCTTTGGATGCCATATCCTGATCTCGCCTATGCAAAGGTCCCGAAAGATTTGTGTACTCATAAACGTATCACTAGTGTGCCCAAAAGGCATTCTTGGCATAAGTATAATTACTCATTTATAGCTGCCAAGTATAAGGATCCAGGAGCCCTACCATAGCTTGTGTCATAGGCAACACCTACATTGAGCATGCCTTACTTGACCTTGTTGCAAGTGTGAATCTTTTGCCTTACCATGTATATAAGCAACAAGAACCATCGAACTACTCTTCAGCTCAAGATAGATCTTAAGATTCCTAAAGGGATGGTTGAGGATGTCTTACTTAAAGTTGAGAAATTTTTATTCCCTGTTGATTTTATTGTTTTAGACACCCAACCAGTTGCCAACATTTAGGACTAGATCCCAATTATTCTTGGTAGACCGTTCCTTGCAACCAACAATGCCATAATTAATTGTAGGAATGGTACCATGAAACTTTCTTTTGGCAACACTTCTATGGATTTTAATGTCTTTAGGTTGGGTAAGCAACCAAATCCCATGAGAAGGAAGTTCATATGCTCCAGGAAATTCCAGATTCCATTGAGACATATTTTGATATTGATTTTGATTCTGAATTTCAAGAGTGTATGGAACAATTGGGTGGTTTTGATGATAGAATTATGTCTGTGGTTTGGAGTCTCCAACCACCTATAAAGCCCTTATGACCCCTTCCAATTCCATTCCCCAACCTTTTATATTAGAGCCCCCTAAGCTAGATCTTAAGGAGTTGCCATCTGATTTGAGGTATGCTTTCTTAGGGCCTGACCAGACTCTTCTAGTAATAATTTTTTTCAGATTTGACTTCTAGCCAGGAAGAGGAATTACTTTAAATGTTAAAATACAATAAGGAAGCCCTAGGTTGGACCATGATTGACATCAAAGGAATTAGTCCTTCTATTTTTTAACATCATAGTCACCTCATTGAGGGGTACCTTCAACGGAACCCCAGAGGAGAGCTAACCAGGATGAAGGAAACAATTCAAATGAAATTCTAAAGTAGATGGTAGATGGGTAATGGGATCATTTATTACATTTTGAAAAAGCATTTTTACAATAGATTATTTGAGGCCCTCATTAAGAAATTTGGGATCACCCATAAGTTGAAGCCCTTTATTGAGTTGTCATCTTCTATTTTGGAAGAGGTCATGGATCTCCATGAACCTCTTTACACTGATGACTAGATTTTAACCAGGTATGACCCCCTTACATTGCTTTACTTTTAATTCTTTACATGCATTGAGGACATTGCATGACTTAACTGTGTGGGAGGAAAACCAATTTTTTCTTTTTTTCACTTTGTTTTGTTTGTTTTTCCTTTTGTTTTTGAGCTTGCTAAGGATGTTCTACTTTAGCTTTTGGCTAATGAATATACCATTCGGTTGCTTGATGTATGAAATTAAAAGTTTTGATTAAGATACCCATCTTGAACATATAAAACCTCGTTGAGAAGAAAGAAACAAGCCTCGTGTCTTGAGATGTGACTTTATTTTGAAAAATAAGAGACCCCTATTTTATGGTGTTGGACCATATGTAAGTCTTTGGTTTTCTTGTACACTTGATTTGGAGTTGAGACCTTATTTTTAATTTAGCATGAGTTGACAAATACATAATTTAAATGAAGTGTGAAATGTGGTATAAAGAAGAGTAGGAGTTGATTCCTTGAACTAGATAAGGCATTGCCTTTAGGAAGAGTGGTGACTTGATCAAACTCTTAGGGAGGAAACTTCAAAAAAAAACTCGCATCATTGTCGATGTGGCATATGCAAAAGCAAAGCTACATAGTAACTTGGGTGTCCGTGTTTGCTCTACCATGTCATTCGTGCCAAAAGTAGTGGAGTAGAATAGAGTTTATTAAAAAGAAAAAATGCAAATGTCATTAATGCTTGGTAACATGTTTTGTCAAAAACAATCCAATGCCTTAGTCCTTGGTTCCTTATTTCTTCACAAGTAGTTTTGCCTTAAGATAAAGATGTTTTCGAAGAGACGAGGTGAGTTCCAAATTAAGAAATATGCTAGTTCCTGGAGTTGATATGAGGTAATAAAAGTTCAAGTGTGGAGGTCCCTTGTAAGAAGAATTATCTTTGCTCCAGATCGGTATAGACCTTACCTTTAGCCAGGGTTGGGATTTGTTTTGTCACATCCTGCTCACGCAAAATCGAGCCGGTGATCGAGTTAACTCCGGTTAACTCACAAACCTGCTAGAATCAACAATGCAGCAACTGCAATACAACATACATCTACTAAACTAAGATCAGACCTGTGTTTTCAATGGAAGACCTGTTCGTAATAATACCTGTAATTATTTCTCAAATACTTAATACCCAAATTGAGTCATAAAATTTATATACATTTGGGCCCAAGGGCATGATATATACATAAAATATAACAATTTAAGCATCAAGTAATCAAAAGGAGTACATAAAAAGAATAAAAAGAAACTATATAGGCCGGTCACTGTTTCCATCAAGATAATCCTTACACGCAATCGACTAACTGCACTCGAACTCATCGTGGACCCACCATCCTCAGAGGGAAACTCACAAGCAGGGCCCGACTCTGATCTCCTAACGGATAACCAGAAAATCACTTAAAAGAGTTGTGCACGGGATTAGCTCACTAGCCCAAGAAGTGGAAAGGAAGACCACACAAGGAAAACTACATAAACAAATACAACATATATATGCCTATATGTATGAAATTCATTTTAATCTTACTAGCCTAACAACAACATTACTAGGTCATAGGTTATGTGTTACTCACAATCATAGTGCGCGTATGCCCCGAGTATGAGCTGCAGACCCCATCCCGTGATATACCCATAGGGTTGTCGGAGAAGGCACACCGTTGGTATCAAATTTAAAATGCAAGCCTACTATCGATAAATTTAAATGATGTATGAAATAGGTTGCTCCACCCAAAATAAAAGCAGACGATCGCCTCCGAATATACCACCGGGGTTACCAAATGTTCTAGAGATCACCCGTGCATACTTTTAACCGCTGTAGGAGTTCGACAACCGTAACTTGATGCTTCCCCCCAATAGCAACCCAACATGTAAACCCCTATTGGGAAGGGTCGTAGCACAAAGGGTATATAAATCCTAGTCGCATGCTTCTACATGAGCATAGTACGATTACAAGATGGCACCGCATCCCATTCCACGAGCCACCATGCACTCGCTTCTAAGCTAACTACGCATCTAAAATCTAGCATGCATATCATGTCCAAATGAGATTCCTCTAACACAAAGCATAGATATTATGTAAATGCACATTCAAATGATGAAATGACATATGTGAGGTCTAGCTACACACAAGTGACATGATGACATGGCTAGACTAACATATGTTAAATGATGCATAACATTCTGAAATTAAATCAGAGTCCACTCTTCACTTACTTGTATATGTGCATGGTGCTTGTACCTGACACATAAGAGATCTAATGTGTGGGTACGCGTATAATGAGTGTAACCTATTATAAACATAATGGTTTATCATTTCATTATTTTGGGGTCAAAATCATCATGTTTGAACATTAAAATTGGGTTTAGAATCATAAATGAGGGTTACCCATCCAATTTGGACCCATTCTAGGCATTCTGAAAGACAGGGTATGAGCAGACAAAGCAGCTTTATAGCCCACGGTTTCATGCCCACTGATTACACCAGAGCCTGTAAATTGAGTTCTGGAACTCAGGGGCTGTAACTCCAAGATGTGGGCCTAAAAAAGACAAAGTGCTTTATAGCCCATTGGTTTCACTCAGAGTTTTAAATTGAGTTCGGGACTTAGGTGGCTGAACTCAAAAAAAATTCTAAACACCCCTAGTCTTGAAATGAAGTTTTCCTCTTCTTCTCCATCTTCTTCGGCTTGGGGAACTTGTTTGGGGCCCGAACCAGACTCAAATCACTCATCTCAAGGGTCTAGTCATGTATCTTCAACCTAGATTTAAGAACAAATCAAGAAAGAAGGAGATTCTTACCTCTTTCTTAAGAACACCAATAAAACCCCCAATTTCACTTATTTTGCTCAAGAACTTCCAAATACTCTAGATTTTCACCAACACTCCTTCCAAATCCTTCAAAATTATTGTACACACCTTCTATTAGTCCTTAGATTTGATTATCCATGTAAGATTAGCAAGATCCAAGTGAGTTATTTCAAAAATCAAAAAATGGTTTAAGAAAGGGGTTTTCAAAGACTTTTAGATACGCACCTCAAATCAAGATTCCGTGAGCTAATCATTAATCCGAGCTCAAAATACCAAGACCCAGCTCCGTGAAGCTCCATGGTCAATTCTCCTTCTTTTTTTTTTTCTTTTCCTTTCTTCTTCTTTCTCTCTTCTTTACTCTCCCACCGACCAATTACCATTAATGAGGGAAAAGACAATAAATGTCTCCCCTTTTATACCTGGGCCCCCAAAATATCTTCTAGTCATAGGTGGGTACATCTTAGGTGGGCATTCTCAGGTGGGTATATCTCAGATGGGTATTCTTAAGTGAGTACAACCTGTGGGTATTCTGTGGGTATACCATTCTAGTCAGCCCATTGCTAGTGTTCCATTTGGACTTTAATTGGGACAACTCATACTTATAATTAAATTGCATAGGCACCCAAAATTACTAGCACGCACTCCTCACTTCTTATACATGGCCTCGTGGTGTGTGCAAGTGCAAGGCTTGGGTGCACATATTACACTTGGTACCCAATCGGTCTTGTCGGGCCAATCCGAGTTCAAGGTCACTCTTGCTACCATGTTCTATATGATACTTAGGCCCTTCACTCGATTCAACCTTTATATGATCAAACCAAGTCAATACGAGTAATTAGACCGGTTTAGAAAGTATGGTATCACATGTTTATTCTGAAATTTGGGTGTATATTCACTATAAAACCTCATAAACACAACTCTCCCACTAGGGGTGACGGGGTTTAAAGGCTTGTTGCACATGCTAAATGCAACTGTGATTCCTACGAAAGTGAGTTAGTTTTTTTGTTATTTACATTTTATTTTTTTTTCTTTTTGTTTTGCTCGAGGACTAACAATGTCTAAGTGTGGGGGAATTCTGATGAACACATTTATATGTAAAATCTAAGTAGTAAAGCATGCATTTTTACATATTTAAAATGGAGCTACCTTGGGTTTTACTCTCTTTTTGTAGGTTTTGTATTTTAAAGGCCTTAAGCATTATCGAACGTCATATCTCTCCAACAACAACTACCTAGTGTAGTTGGTGAACTATGTGGTGCAAAATTCTCTTACTCACAAGGATGTCTCAAGTTTGAATCTCATAGTTTTTTTTTTTTTTTTGGAGAATTTTGTTGAAGATTTCCTGCTTTTTCACTCACTTAAAGCACTAAGAGCATGGATGGGATTCCACATCAAATTAGAAAATTGCCCAAATCTTCAAAGCAAAGAAAATCGTGGGAGGGGTTTTTTGCGCAAGAAAAGAAAAAAAAAGGAGTAATAAATCTTGTCCAAATCTTTCTCTCCTCCACATCATCAACAGAAGATTGTCCAAATCACACAAAGCAAGAAGGAAAATCGTCCAAGGGAAAGAAAAAAAATTGGCCAACAAAGGTTGTGGTAAGATTTGAAGAGAGGGAGAAAAAGAAGAGAAAGAAAATAAAAAAGGAAAGAAAATAAGCAAAAAATTATAAAAAATTTCTCCAAGTTTATTTCTCTCTCTCTCCTCCACCTTAGCACTATTGGTCTCAAAAGATCACACCGCCAATTGTGGTTTTTCCCTTTAGGAAAGAGAAATTTGTTACCCTACCTCCCCATTTCCTATAAATACAACTCATGTAAGAGGAGGAGAAAAACTTCATTCTTCTTCTAAGTTTTTTTAATTGCTCTCTCTCTCCTCTCTCACTCTCTTTAATTTTCGTTTCTTGTTTTTGCTTTAATCACTTTTGTAATACCTTTTATTTCAATAATGCAAACACTTTTTATTTTTATTCAACCTTTAATGTTTATGATTTATGCAATTGAGTTGTGATTTTTAAGTTATAGTTCAAGGTTTAGATCTAGGTGACAAGATCATGAGCCGTGGAGCATCATTTTTTCTAGTTTTTTTTTTCAAGATTTGTTTCCTCCAGTTTAGAAATTTCAAATTTGTTCATTCCAAATTTGGTTTTTAGGGTTGGCAGTATCTCAAATCACCCAAGCTTTCAACTTTAAGCATTGATTCAGGTAGGTAGGTGTAGACACCCATTTTTGTCACCCTCCTCTGGCTATGATGAAATATGAATTTTGGACGTGACTTCTGACTTTTGATCGATAGAGATACTGATGGAAACATTCCCATACCCAAAACCCTGAAAATCTCCACGCGGGAGAGAGGAAGGCCTAATTTTGACTTTTTACATATGAAGGAATCTGGTCAAGATGACCATATAGATGAATAGTGCTCAAAAATACGATTTTGACAATATACGTTACGCCAATATCGGACAGACAGATATCCGGCAATCGTTCTCAGAAAATCATATTTTTTCGAGCGCATGTCGTGCCTTCCCGCACATATGCCGACACACGCTCCGCTGGAAACCTAAAAAATCCTCACCGACCTAAACACCCTAAAATTCATCCCTACCTACCAGATAACCTCAAACACCCTAGTCCAAACCCTAGAAATCCCCATGCGAGAGGGAAGGTGTCCAATTTTGACTTTTATATATGAAGGAATCCAATCAAGATGACCATACAAATGGATAGTGCCGTAAATACAATTCGATGATATATGGTATGCCAAAATCGAACAACGGATCTCCAGAATCATGCCCAAAAATCACGCTTTTTGGGCGATGTCACGACACCAGCCCGGCCGCCACCCAATTGGCCGCCCACAAGCCAACCGCCCAAATGCTAGCTACCAAGAAAGCCAACCAGCCCAGCTAGCTCAGCTGCTCAGCCTGGCCGCACACTGGCGCTGGCCTGCTGCATGTTGTGCACGGGCCTGGCATATATTGTGCGCTGGCCTGCTGCACTCTATGCGCGGGCCTGCCGCACGCTGTGTGTGGCCCCATCGCACGCTGTGCACTGCCCCATAACATGCTGTACACGGCCCCACCACACACTATGCGTGGCCCTGTTGCATAGTGTGCAGACCCCAGCAGCACACCATGCACATTGTGCCCGCACACCATGCACACCTGGCCCGCACACCGTGCACATGGCCTGCACACCATGCACACTGTGCCTGCACACCATGCACACATGGCTCAAGACACTGGCACCCATGGCCCGTACACTGCACATGGCTCGCACAACCATGCATTCACGCCCCTGTGACATCACTTGCACCCCGCAAAACCTTCTTTCTCCCCCCTGCTTAAAATTATCTTTTCGTAAAATTTTCTCTTGCTTTTTCAAAACTACATTTTTATAAAATTTTCTCTCCTCCAAATTTTTCAAAACTACCTTTTTGGCAAAATTTCTCTCCTCTTGCTTTTTCAAAATTACCTTTTCTAAACTTTTCTCTCCTCTCGCTTCTAAAATTGCCTTTTTCAAAAAAATTTTTTCTCCTATTTTTTTCCTAAAACCCCATTTTTCCCACTAGACAAAAGCCCTCCCCACCCATTTTTTCCTTCAACCCCTTACCCATTGGACAAAAAATCCTATCTTCACTTTAGGCAAGACCCCCCTTTGTCTATTGGATAAAGGATTCCTCCTACTTGGTTGAAAAAGAACTATAAATACCCCTCCCTTAGAAAAAGGACATTAACAAACACCAATCCCTTTCAAAGTGAAATTTTCCTCCTCCCCTCTTGATTTTCTTCATCTTCGAGCGATCTTCGTTAAGATCCGAAACTCATTGGGATCTTCAAAGCGTCTTCGATCTTGAAGATTTTCAATCCAAATTCCTAGTTAGATCCAGTTTGCCAAAAATAGTATATTCTTGAGTGTTCTTGAGTGTTCTTGAGCTCTTGAGATAGAAACCCCCCTTTTTTAGATTCTTCGGTCACGAAGAGATCTTTGTTAAGATCTAAAACTCTATTCGAATCTTCAAAGTGTTCTTCAGGACTTTGGAGTTCTTCAATCCAGTTTTCGGTCAGCCTATTTTTTTTTTTCAAAAATAACCTTTCCTAGCCAAACCTCTATCCGAGTGTCCCTGAAATCTTTCCAAGATTAGCCATTCCCAGCTGAAGCTCTACTGAAGTGCCACCTCGGCCTAGCCCTCCCTTAGCCTATCCCCAGTGGAAGCTCTGTCGAAGTGCCACCTCATCCCAAGCCCAAAATAACCTTTCCTAGTCGAACCTTGGTCCGAGTGTCCCTAGAATCTTTCCAAGAATAGCCATTCCCATCGGAAGCTCTACCGAAGTGCCACCTTAGCCTAGCCCTCCCTTAGCCTATCCCTAGCGGAAGCTCTGCCAGAGTGCCACCTCATCCCAAGCCCAAAAATAGCCTTCCCTAGCCCAAGCTTTGTCCAAATCTAAATCCGAAAATAGTCTTCCCTACCGAAGCTCTGTCCGAGTCCAAATCAAAGCATGTCCTAGTCAAACTCGTCCAGATACCATCACAATCATCATCTCTCAAGAAAGAAAGTTGGAGGTCAAGACCATCTTCTCCTAAGCCAGGAGAACACGAAAGACAGTCCGAGCCGGTACCAATCAGGGGCCCACCCCTCTTGACCTGAAACAGGGGTCAAATTCAGGTATAATATCCCTCCCCATTTAAGCATAATGTAGACATCTAATAAGCCTTGTTTTAGTGTATATAATAGTTTGAATTCAATTAATGTATATATGTGTGATAACTTAGCCATACATGTGGAATAGTAATAATTATGGAAAATGTTCGTTCTCAAGCATCTAGCAAGAAGACCGGTTGAATCGAGCAGATTGGGTGCTTAACACCTTCCCAACTCTGTAACCTGACACTTACCCTAAATCTCTGGACCAGACCAAATTTTGGGCCATTTTCTCAGAATTGGGCCCACCCTCGAGTCCTAGGCCCATAAACCTAAGTGGCAACTCCAAACCCCATTTGCATGATCCCAATCCCCAAATTGGACCATCATCAAAACCCCCATCTCAAATGATGAATTTTACACCCTTGCGAAATAGGCCTCCATATATCTCTGTTTACGATACGACTGCAGGGCAAGCGGGCAAGTGATTCGAGCCACCTCCCCTCACTACAAGATGAAGGAGAGAGAGGAGAGAAGGTGGGGATCCATCTCCGGCCCCTACCCTCACAAAGGTGACTCTGCTGGGGATTGATGTCAAGCTTCCAACAGAAAAATTCAGGCCCAACTGGAGCAGCCCATTCACTGTTAAAGAAATTGTACCAGAAAAAGCTGTGAAACTCGTAGACCACAACGGCGAAGAAATACTGAGACTGGTTAATATGGATCAACTCAAGAAATATTATGTCTGAAAGGGAGAATAGCCTGAACTACGTCAGACCTGATTCCTTTTGAGGATACGTAGGCAACTTAACATGTGCAAGTGTGGTCTCAACCATCTAAGGTAATAAATTAGTTCTTAAATTAATAATCAAAGTATCTTAAAAGATCATCATAGTTTGTGTCCCCCAAGAATTGCCATTTGGCATGAAAGGCCATTAGGTAATGCATTCACCTATGGTCCATCCATTCTTATCCAGATTCTATTCCCTAAAAGAAAATTGCCACCCGACACCAATTTATCAAGGCCTTTATTCTTCACCTGACCACCAAAAAAAAAAAAGAAGAGCTTGATGCAACAGTGGTAAAGGCTTGTTTGAATCATTAGCCAATAAGTAAGGCTTTGATAAATCATCATATCTCATTGTTTGTATGGGTTTCGGAAAATTCATGGGCTCGTTGGATAAGACGTTGAGAAAATGGACCTTGATATAAATATAAGAGCACCAGATTGCTGGAATCCATGAATGTGTCATTTCTGGCCAAGTCGGATGTGTGAAGCTACATCACCAATTACTCGACAGTACCTCAACATCGGGATGCCAACCGCATATATTTCGGTTTGATTAGTAGAGATTTACCCAACTCTTGAAGAATTTTGGGTCCGATGCTATCTCCACCTAAAGGCAATTTGTTCCAACCTCTTTGAAGAAAGATTGCTTAGAGGAAATTCAGGATTTCTTCGGATGGAAAGAAGAAGAAGTAAAGTAGTTTGTCGTATGGAAGATCGACATTGTGAAGGTGGCTCAGATCTTCATCTAATATCTACCAACGGAGGAATCCATCACGGGAATCATCGGATGCTTATTTACTTTGCATGATAGCTCGTTATGTTCTCTATGCTCCGTGCATCGGCACCATCTCGCTCGATTGAGGTAGTAAAATAGTTGAAGGGAGGTGACATCGCCCCTACGGATCTTGCAAAAACATTAAAGGGATTTGATGATATGAGCTATGGCCATAAAATTAGACTAGATCATTATCAAGGAAGCCCCGCTATTTTTCAAATTTGGCTCGTTAAGAAACCGAAGCTCACCATACCATTAAAGGGAAACCCACTCGGAGATTTTTGTTACCGGGATAAGAGAGAAGTTCCAAAATTTGACCTTATCACCGATTAGAAAAAGTACTTGTAGGAAAGGACTGTGCATGATATCGCATGGAGGTGCCTAGGGAAGCCACAAGAAGATTTTTTGATGAAGACCCCTGGCCACAACTATGTCATATTGATGGACCACACCCCGCCCTTTTATTTGCCTATATACATCAGCTGATAATACGGGCTCAAGGAAACGGGCCCAAAAGAGTTAGTAAACTTTCACCCACCTCAAGAATTGTCTCCCCACCTTGTTATTCACCTATCCCGTCTGTGGTAGGAAGGTGGTCCCCCTTTTCATGTATATCACTTGGTAATAGAATGAGGAAGTATTTGGATTCTCGTAACCGATTATTCTAATTATGACTTAAGTTATGGAATTGATTGTGCCTAAGCTTGCAAGCAAAAAAAAAAGAGGAAAAAAGGGTTTTTTTTGTGCCAAAAGTAAGTTTTATAGAGATGTTAAAATAAAATAATGAACAAAAAAGGGGGGAAAAAGAAAAAGAAGAAAATATCCATGTGTTTGTGTTTTCAAATGTAGGAACAAACCCTATGGGTCAAAAGCCTTCATCTAAACCATACCCTAACCATCCTCATGAAGTCGGAGTCCACAGATGCTACTCCAACTCGCTTCTAGCCTTTGGGTGTCCTCAATCAATGCACCTTGTTGAGCATTCTCTCGACCTGGCAACTATCACCAAGACAGCATAGTGCATCCTCCTAATCTAAAAGATAGATCTCCGGGGACACCGAGAAAGAGCATATCAAAAGAGGAAGTAAAGGGTTTAAATTTGGGAAAAATGATTAGATACTCACATAATCATAAGGAATAGGCAGCCCAAGGGAAGCATCTACATTTGTGTTGCCCAAAAGATGAGGGAGAGGGGTTATTTTGGGGATAGGTCCGTAGGGAAGCTATGAAAATGACGAGCAACTCCGAGAGCCCACAAGACCGGTAGGGGGCCCCCTTTTGGAAGGATAGATAATCGACATCCCCTAAAAAAGAGAAGGATCTACATGTCTCACTCCCCCCGAAGAGCATCACCAAGACTAGATTAAGGAAGAATCAGAGGTTAAGCAAGAAAGGGCAACATACCAGGGGACCATTGGAGCCAAGAGGGTGCATACTATCTCATCCTCCAAGAAGGCCCGAGTCCCTACCCCGATCAAGAAAGGAGTCCCCCCATACCTGTAGCTAAGGCCATCTCGCCTTCGTGGACAATCTCCGGACAATACATAGTAGATGGAGGAAGACCAGAGAAGGACACGAATCAATGTCCACCACCGTTACTACTCTCTCCTAAATACCGCATGACCCCACGATCCTAGAAAGGCCCTTTTGAAAAATAAGAACCCAAGACTCTCCGAATTCAAAACACCGGTCATGGAATGGTCTCCAAGTAGCCTACAAAACCAAGGAAGAGTAAGTATAGTGCCATGTGAATAGAATTTCAATATCGATATGGCATACTCAAAGAGATCGCTAAAAAGAAAATGAACGGTGATCCCAAGATGACGCCCCCGACCACTTGGTTATGTCCCTATTTTGTGGCTGGGGGGAAGAAGAATGACTTAGATCCCTCAATTTGGGGGCTATTGTTCCTAGATGTTCAAAACACTGTGGCTGTTTCAAGAAATCAAAGTAAGAAAGTGCACTAAATGACCGAAAGAAAATAGATATGAGAAGGAAAGTCACCGGATGATGTAGCCTACCACCTTGAGGCCCCTATCCCTGAGGGAACAGGTCCAAGGCCCAGGAGATAGGGCATAGGCGGCTCCCCTAGTCCTAGGTATCTATGTGAGAAGATTGTTGAGGAAGAACCCCAAAAGGGGGTATCTACTACCCCTGAGGTCACAAAGAGGCATTGGCCCAGGAAAATGAAAGGAAGGAACTTGCTATCTAAGGCATGTTCCCCGGATTCCCCCCTTTGGCCGATTTTCCACCATCGGCACTAATCTCCCTAGGCGATGCACGCCGGCCGGCTTTAATGGTGATAATTGATCAGATCTATGAACTCCTCGAACCGGGGAATCCTATGGTTAGGTCATGGTTCTACCTCAAATGGAATGCCCATCAAGGCATAGAAGCACATAGGCGTAATGGTAATCTCGCCAGAAGGTGAAAAGTGTGTGTATTCGCCACCACCGCCCATAAAGGGCCCCCCACTAATGCGGATTAAATTTTCGGGCCTCTACAAGGGCCAACC
>CM040968.1:25643764-25667447 GCA_022985045.1 Macadamia tetraphylla | reverse complement strand
ACGGAGTATGGGGGGACTCCTTTTTTGATCCGGATAGGGGCACGGGGCCTTTTTGGAGGATGAGATAGTACCCCTCTTGGCTCCAATGGTCCAAAAGGGGATGTTGCCCTTTTTGCTTATTACCTCGATTCTTCCTTAATCTAGTCTTGGTGATGCTCTTTGAGAGTGGACATGTAGATCCCTTTTCCCTTCCCGGGGCATGTCGTGCTATCTATCCTTCACGGGGCCCCTAGGTTTTACGGGTCTTTCGAGTTGCTACGCATTTTCATAGCTTCCCCTCGGGCCTATCCCAACATGGCCAACCCGGCTCCCCCATCTTTGGAGCCAACACAAATGTAGATGCTTCCCCTTTGGCTGCCTATTCCTTATGATTATGTGAGTATCTAATCATTTTCCAATTAACCCTTGACTTCCTCTTGCTGATATGCTCTTTCTCGGTGTCCCCGAGATCTTCTTTGAGATTGGAGGATGCACTATGGCCCGTGCAAGGTGATAGTTGCCAAGGATCGAGAGAATGCTCAACAAGGTGCATTGATTGAGGACCTGACCCAAAGGCTAGAGCAGGTTGGAGTAGCATCTGTGGACTCCCCGGAGCTTCATGAGGATGGTTCAGAGTATGGTTTAGATGAAGGCTTTTGACCCATAGGGATTTGTTCCTACATTTTCTGCAAACACAAACACATGGATATTTTCTTCTTTTTTTTCTTTCCCCCCCTTGTTTGTTCATTATTTTATTTCAACATCTCTATAAAAACTTACTTTTGGCACAAAAGAAAATCTTTCTTCCTCTTTTTTTTCTGTTTGCTTGCAATGCTTAGGCACAATCAATTCCATAACTTAAGTCATAATTAGAATAATCAGGATTACACGAGAATCCAAATACTTCCTCATTCTATTACCAAGTGAATTACATGAAAAGGGGGACCACCTTCCTACCACAGACGGGATAGGTGAATAACAAGGTGGGGAGACAATTCTTGAGGTGGGTGAAAGTTTACTAACTCTTTTGGGCCCGTTTCCTTGAGCCCGTATTATCAGCTGATGTATATAGGCAAATAAAAGGACGTGTGTGTCAGTCCCATCAATATGACATAGTTGTGGCCAGGGGTCTTCATCAAAAAATCTTCTTGTGGCTTCCCTAGGC
The DNA here is from genome assembly GCA_022985045.1 of Macadamia tetraphylla. Taxonomy (NCBI): domain Eukaryota; kingdom Viridiplantae; phylum Streptophyta; class Magnoliopsida; order Proteales; family Proteaceae; genus Macadamia; species Macadamia tetraphylla. The sequence continues at coordinate 25,666,303 of CM040968.1, read as the reverse complement.
ACCTCCATGCGATATCATGCACAGTCCTTTCCTACAAGTACTTTTTCTAATCGGTGATAAGGTCAAATTTTGGAACTTCTCTCTTATCCCGGTAACAACAAACTCCGAGTGGGTTTCCCTTTAATGGTATGGTGAGCTTCAGTTTCTTAACGAGCCAAATTTGAAAAATAGCAGGACTTCCTTGATAATGATCTAGTCTAATTTTATGGCCATAGCTCATATCATCAAATCCCTTGAATGTTTTTGCAAGATCCGTAGGGACGATGTCACCTCCCTTCTTCAACTATTTTACTACCTCAATCAGAACAGATGGTGCACGATGCCCGGGAGCATAGAGAACATAACGAGCTATCATGCAAAGTAAATAAGCATCCAGTGATTGCTGCTGATGGATTCCTCCCGTTGGTTGATATTAGATGAAGATCTGAGCCACCTTCACAATGTCGATCTTCCCATACCTGACAAACTACTTTACTTCTTCTTCTTTCCATCCGAAGAAATCCTGAATTTCCTCTAAGCAATCTTTCTTCAAAGAGGGTTGGAACAAATTGCCTTTGGGTGGAGATACCATATAGACCCAAAATTCTTCAAGAGTTGGGTAAATCTCTACTAATCCAAACCGAAATATATGCAGGTTGGCATCCCAGTGTTGAGGTACCTGTCAGAGTAATTGGTGATGTAGCTTCACACATCCGACTTGGCCAAGAAATGACACATTCATGGATTCCAGCAATCCTGGTGCTCTTATATTTATATCCAAGGTCCATTTTCTCAACGTCTTATCCAACGAGCCCATGAATTTTCCTGAAACCCATACAAACAACGAGATATGATGATTTATCAAAGCCTTACTTATTGGCTAATGATTCAAACAAGCCTTTACCACTGTTGCATCAAGCTCTTCTTTTTTTTTTTTTTTTTTGACTGGTCAAGGGTGAAGAATAAACTGGCCTTGATAAATTGGTGTCGGGTGGCAATTTTCTTTTAGGGAATAGAATCCTGGATAAGAATGGATGGACCATAGGTGAATGACAGTTACCTAATGGCCTTTCATGCCAAATGGCAATTCTTGGGGGACACAAACTATGATGATCTTTTAAGATACTTTGATTATTAATTTAAGAACTAATTTATTGCCTTAGATGGTTGAGACCACACTTGCACATGTTAATTTACCTACGTATCCTCAAAAGGAATCAGGTCTGACGTAGTTCAGGCTATTCACCCTTTCAGACATAACATTTCTTGAGTTGATCCATATTAACCAGTCTCAGTATTTCTTCGCCGTTGTGGTCTCTGAGTTTCTGACTTTTCGGTACAATTTCTTTAATGTGAATGGGCGCTCAGATTGGGCCTGAATTTCTTGTTGGAAGCTTGACATCAATCCCAGCGAGAGTCACCTTTGTGAGGATAGGGGCGGAGATGGATCCCCACCTTCTCTCCTCTCTCTCCTTCATCTTTGTAGTGAGGGGAGGTGGCTCGAGAATCACTTGCTTGCCCCTTTTCGTCGTGTTCGCTTAGAGATATATGGAGGCCTATTTCGCAAGGGTGTAAAATTCATCATTTGAGATGGGGGTTTTGATGATGGTCCAATTTGGGGATTGGGATCATGCAAATGGGGTTTGGAGTCGCCACCTAGGTTTATGGGCCTAGGACTCGGGGGTGGGCCCAATTCTGAGAAAATGGCCCAAAATTTGGTCTGGTCCAGAGATTTAGGGTAAGTGTCAGGTTACAGAGTTGGGAAGGTGTTAAGCACCCAATCTGCTCGATTCAACCGGTCTTCTTGCTAGATGCTTGAGAACGAACATTTTCCATAATTATTACTATTCCACATGTATGGCTAAGTTATCACACATATATACATTAATTGAATTCAAACTATTATATACACTAAAACAAGGCTTATTAGATGTCTACATTATGCTTAAATGGGGAGGGATATTATACCTGAATTTGACCCCTGTTTCCGATCAAGAGGGGTGGGCCCCTGATTGGTACCGGCTCGGACTGTCTTTCGTGTTCTCCTGGCTTAGGAGAAGATGGTCTTGACCTCCAACTTTCTTTCTTGAGAGATGATGATTGTGATGGTATCGGGCGAGTTTGACTAGGAACGACTTTCATTTGGACTCGAATGAGCTTGGTGAGGGAAGACTATTTTCGGATTTAGATTTGGACAAAGCTTGGGCTAGGGAAGGCTATTTTTGGGCTTGGGATGAGGTGGCACTCTGGCAGAGCTTCCGCTAGGGATAGGCTAAGGGAGGGCTAGGCTAAGGTGGCACTTCGGTAGAGCTTCCGATGGGAATGGCTATTCTTGGAAAGATTCTAGGGACACTCGGACCAAGGTTCGACTAGGAAAGGTTATTTTTGGGCTTGGGATGAGGTGGCACTTCGACAGAGCTTCCACTGGGGATAGGCTAAGGGAGGGCTAGGCCGAGGTGGCACTTCAGTAGAGCTTCAGCTGGGAATGGCTAATCTTGGAAAGATTTCAGGGACACTCGGATAGAGGTTTGGCTAGGAAAGGTTATTTTTGAAAAAAAAAAATAGGCTGACCGAAAACTGGATTGAAGAACTCCAAAGTCCTGAAGAACACTTTGAAGATTCGAATAGAGTTTCAGATCTTAACAAAGATCTCTTCGTAGACCCAAAGAATCTAAAAAAAAGGGGGGGTTTCTATCTCAAGAACGCTCAAGAACACTCAAGAACACTCAAGAATATACTATTTTTGGCTAAAAACTGGATCTAACTAGGAATTTGGATTGAAAATCTTCAAGATCCCGAAGAACGCTTTGAAGATCCGAATGAGTTTTCGGATCTTAACGAAGATCGCTCTGAAGATCAGAAGAAAATCAAGAGGGGGGAGGGGAGGAAAATTTCACTTTGAAAGGGGATTCAGGTGTTTGTTAATGTCCTTTTTCTAAGGGAGGGGGTATTTATAGTTCTTTTTCAACCAAGTAGGAGGGGGGGAATCCCTTTATCCAATAGACAAAAGGGGGGCTCTTGCCTAAAGTGAAGAGATAGGATTTTTGTCCAATGGGTAAAAGGGGGGTTGAAGGAAAAAATGGGTGGGGAGGGCTTTTGTCTAGTGGGAAAAATGGGGTTTTAGGAAAAAAATAGGAGAGAAAATTTTACTGAAAAAGGCAATTTTTAGAAAAGCGAGAGGAGAGAGAAAGTTTAGAAAAGGTAATTTTGAAAAAGCAAGAGGAGAGAAAATTTTGCCAAAAGGTAGTTTTGAAAAATGGAGGAGAAAATTTTATAAAAAGGTGGTTTTCGAAAAAGCAGAGAGAAAATTTTACGAAAAGATAATTTTAAGCGGGAGGAGAAAGAAGGTTTTGCGGGGGTGCAAGTGATGTCGCAGTGCGTGAATGCATGGTTGTGCGAGCCATGTGCAGTTGTACGGGCCATGGGTGCACAGTGTCACGGGCCATGTGTGCATGGTGTGCGGCACAGTGTGCATGGTGTGCATTCCATGTGCGGTGTCTGCGGGCGGTGTGCATGGTGTGCGGGCACAATGTGCATGGTGTGCTGCTGGGTCTGCACACTATGCAACAGGCCCGCATAGTGTGTGGTGGGGCCGTGTACAGCATGTTATGGGCAGTGCAGCGTGCGATGGGGCCACACAGCGTCGCGGCTGGCCGCGCGCAAGAGTGCAGCAGGCCAGCGCACAATATATGCCAGCCCGTGCACAACATGCAGTGAGCAGCCACAGTGTGCGGCCAGGTGGGCTTGGCTAGGCTAGCGGGCTGGTTGGCTTTCTTGAGCTGGCTAAGCTTTGGGTGGTTGGCTTACTGGGCCGCCAATTGGGTGGCCGACTGGGCTGGTGTGCGTGACATACGCCCAAAAAAACGTGATTTTTTGGGAATGATTGCTGGAGATCCGTTGTTCCGATTTTGGCATACCATATATCATCAGAATTGTATTTCTGAGCACTATCCATTTGTATGGTCATCTTGATTGGATTCCTTCATATATAAAAAGTCAAAATTGGACACCTTCCCTCTCGCATGGGGATTTCTAGGGTTTCAGACTCGGGAGTGTTTCAGGGTTATCTGGGTAGGTAGGGGATGAATTTTAGGGTGTTTGGGTCAGGTGAGGGATTTTTTTAGGTTTCCAACGGGACTGTCCGTGTGTGCGGCATATGTGCGGGAAGGCACGGCATGCGCTCGAAAAAATATGATTTTCTGAGAACGATTGCCGGATATCTGTCTGTCCGATATTGGCGTAACGTATATCGTCAAAATCGTATTTTTGAGCACTATTCATCTATATGGTCATCTTGACCAGATTCCTTCATATGTAAAAAGTCAAAATTAGGCCTTCCTCTCTCCCGCGTGGAGATTTTCAGGGTTTTGGGTATGGGAATGTTTCCATCAGTATCTCTATCGATCAAAAGTCAGAAGTCACGTCCAAAATTCATATTTCATCATAGCCAGAGGAGGGTGACAAAATTGGGTGTCTACACCTACCTACCTGAATCAATGCTTAAATTTGAAAGCTTGGGTGATTTGAGATACTGCCAACCCTAAAAACCAAATTTGGAATGAACCAAATTTGAAATTTCTAGGCCTGGAGGAAACAAATCTTGAAAAAAAAAAAACTAGAAAAAGTGATGCTCCACGGCTCATGATCTTGTCACCTAGATCTAAACCTTGAACTATAACTTAAAAATCACAACTCAATTGCATAAATCATAAACATTAAAGGTTGAATAAAAATAAAAAAGTGTTTGCATTCGTTGAAATAAAAAGGTATTACAAAAGTGATTAAAGCAAAAACAAAGAAGAACGAAAATTAAAGAGAGTGAGAGAGGGAGAGAGAGAGAGCAATTAAAAAAAAACCTAGAAGAAGAATGAAGTTTTTTCTCCTCCTCTTACATGAGTTGTATTTATAGGAAATGGGGAGGTAGGGTAACAAATTTCTCTTTCCTAAAAGGGGAAAAACCACAATTGGCAGGTGTGATCTTTTAAGACCAATAGTGCTAAGGTGGAGGAGAGAGGAGAGAGGAGAGAAATAAACTTGGAGAAATTTTTTATAATTTTTTTGCTTATTTTCTTTCCTTTTTTTATTTTTCTTTCTCTTCTTTTTCTCCCTCTCTTCAAATCTTACGCACAACCTTTGTTGGCCAATTTTTTTTCTTTCCTTGGGCGATTTTCCTTCTTGCTTTGTGTGATTTGGACAATCTTCTTGATGATGTGGAGGAGAGAAGATTTGGACAAGATTTATTACTCCTTTTTTTCTTTTCTTATAAAAACCCTCACGATTTTCTTTGCTTTGAAGATTTGGGCAATTTTCTAATTTGATGTGGAATCCCATCCATGCTCTTAGTGCTTTAAGTGAGTGAAAAGCGGAAATCTTCAACAAAATTCTCCAAAAAAAAAAAAACTATGAGATTCAAACTTGAGACATCCTTGTGAGTAAAGAATTTTACACATAGTTCACCAACTACACTAGGTAGTTGTTGTTGGGAGATATGACGTTCGATAATGCTTAAGGCCTTTAAAATACAAAACCACAAAAAGAGTAAAACCCAAGGTAGCTCCATTTTAAATATGTAAAATGCATGCTTTCTACTTAGATTTTACATATAAATGTGTTCATCAGAATTCCCCCACACTTAGACATTGTTAGTCCTCGAGCAAAACAAAAAGAAAAAAAAATAAAATGTAAATAACAAAAAAACTAACTCACTTTCGTAGGAATCACAGTTGCATTTAGCATGTGCAACAAGCCTTTAAACCCTGTCACCCCTAGTGGATGAGTTGTGTTTCGTGGGTTTTTATAGTGAATATACACCCAAATTTCAGAATAAACATGTGATACCCTACTTTCTAAACCCGGTCTAATTACTCGTATTGACTTGGTTTGATCATATAAGGGTTGAATCAGAGTGAACTGACACAAGTATCATATAGAACATGGTAGCAAGTGACCTTGAACTCGGATTGGCTCAAACAAGACCGATTGGGTACCAAGTGTAATATGTGCACCAAGCCTTGCACTTACACACCACGAGGCCATGTATAAGAAGTGAGGGTACGTGCTAGTAATTTTGGGTGCCTATGCAATTTTAAATTTTAATATGGGGTTGTCCCAATTAAAGTCCAAATGGAACACTAGCAATGGGCTGACTAGAATGATATACCCACAGAATACCCACAGGTTGTACTCACTTAAGAATACCCATCGAGATATACCCACCGAGAATGCCCACCTAAGATGTACCCACCTATGACTAGAAGATATTTTGGGGCCCGGTATAAAAGGGAGACATTTATTGTCTTTTCCCTCATTAATGGTAATTGGTCGGTGGGAGAGTAAAGAAGAGAGAAAAAAGAAGAAAGGGAAAAAGAAAAAAAAAAAGAAGAAGGAGAATCGACCATGGAGCTTCACGAGCTGGGTCTTGGTATTTTGAGCTCGGATTAATGATTAGCTCGGAATCTTGATTTGAGATAGTATCTAAGAGTCTTTGAAAACCCCTTTCTTAAACCATTTTTTGATTTTGGGAAATAACTCACTTGGATCTTGCTAATCTTACATGGATAATCAAATCTAAGGACTAATAGAAGGTGTACAATATTTTGAAGGATTTGGAAGGAGTGTTGGTGAAAATCTAGAGTATTTGGAAGTTCTTGAGCAAAATAAGTGAAATTGGGGTTTCATTGGTGTTCTTAAGAAAGAGGTAAGAATCTCCTTCTTTCTTCCGATTTGTTCTTAAATCTAGGTTGAAGATAATGACTAGACCCAGATGAGTGATTTGAGTCAGTTCGACCCAAACAAGTTCCCCAAGCCGAAGAGAAGATGGAGAAGAAGAGGGGGAAAACTTCATTTCAAGACTAGGGGTGTTTCAGGCCCACCTGTCTTTGAGTTCTGGCCCACCTAAGTCCCAGAACTCAATTTCTGGGCTCTGGTGAAACCAATGGGCTATGAAGCCCGCCTGTCTTTGTTTAGGCCCACCTGTCTTGGAGTTCTAGCCCACCTGAGTTCCCAGAACTCAATTTTGGGCTCTGGTGTAATCAGCGGGCATGAAACCAGTGGGCTATAAAGCTCGCCTGTCTGGCTCATACCCACCTGTCTTTCCAGAATGCCTAGAATGGGTCCAAATTGGATGGGTAACCCTCATTTATGATTCTAAACCCAATTTTAATGTTCAAACATGATGATTTTGACCCCAAAATAATGAAATGATAAACCATTATGTTTATAATAGGTTACACTCATTATACGCGTACCCACACATCAGATCTCTTATGTGTCAGGTACAAGCACCATGCACATATACAAGTAAGTGAAGAGTGGACTCTGATTTAATTTCAGAATGTTATGCATCATTTAACATATGTTAGTCTAGCCATGTCATCATGTCACTTGTGTGTAGGCTAGACATCACATATGTCATTTCATGCATTTGAATGTGCATTTACATAATATGCTATGCTTTGTGTTAGAGGAATCTCATTTGGATATGATATGCATGCTAGATTTTAGATGCCGTAGTTAGCTTAGAAACGAATGCATGGTGGCTCGTGGAATGGGATGCGGTGCCATCTTGTAATCGTACTATGCTCATGTAGAAGCATCGACTAGGATTTATATACCCTTTGTGCTCACCTTCCCAATAGGGGTTTACATGTTGGTTGCTATTGGGGAAGCATCAAGTTACGGTTGTCGAACTCCATGGTTAAAAGTATACGGCTGATCTCTAGAACATTTGGTAACCCGTGGTATATTGAGAGGGCGATCGTCGCTTTTATTTTGGGTGGAGCAACCTATTTACATTACGTCATTTAAATTTATCAGTAGTAGGCTTGCATTTTAAATTTCGATACCAACGGTGTGCCTTCTCCGACAACCCTATGGGCATATCACGGGATGGGGTCTGCAGCTCATACTCAGGGCATACGCGCACTATGATTGTGAGTAACACATAACCTATGACCTAGTAATGTTGTTGCTAGGCTAGTAAGATTAAAATGAATTTCATACATATAGGCGCATATATGTTGTGACTGTTTATGTAGTTTTCCTTGTGTGGTCTTCCTTTCCACTTACTGGGCTAGTGAGCTAATCCCACGTGCACAACTCTTTTTAAGTGATTTTACAGGTTATCCGTTCGGGGATCCCGGTGTAATATCCCTTCTTAAACCGTCGATTTGATTTATTTAAACCATGAGAAGAGCGAGGATATTAAGCGGGCTCCTTATGAGCTATGATGCGGTGACCAAACGACTGGCCCGACAAGTGACGATGGAAGAGGCAGGAGTGCCCAAACCGTGTCGTGCACCTACCATAAGGCTATGTCTGGATAAAAGTATTATATCCGTATTTTAAAGGTATATCGTATGCTACATCAGATGCTTGGGGTGGGGTCGAGCGAGGTCGAACCGGTCAAAATCCCCTGTCTTGACTCTCGGTGGGTATAAGTGGGGTACACCCACCCACAGTGACATCCATCACTATTCACTTAATTAGGAATAGTATATAAGGCTTTATGATTTTGTCTTTCCATTTATTACCCCAATCGTTTGGTGAGAAAGTAAAGAGGAGAGAGAAAAGAAAGGGAAGAAGAAGGGAAAAGGAAGAAATGAAGGATTTCAGTGGGGGCGACTCGATCTTGCCATTCGGTGCGGAGAGTAATCTTCAACTCGAGATCTGATTGGAGGTAAGAAAAGTTGGGTTTTAGAACATTAACCATACGCTTTAAACCCTTGATTCGTATGGTTCCTTAAGATCTTATAAACACCTTTGAAATGATGAATCTAAGGTTTAATAGATGATTTATGTGTTGATCTTGAAGGATTTGAAGAGATATTGACAAGGTAGAAGGAGCATTGTGAGTTGGAAGTGATTTGGAGGGTTTAAAGTCATTCTTGAGCAAAAGAAGGTAAGATGGTTCCTTCACTTGAATCTAACTTAGATCTAAGCTAGAACCATCCTATAGGACTTTAAAGGTGTGAAGAATGGGTTGAGAAAAGCCCTATTTGGGTCCCAAGGAATGGAGGAAGTTGAGAAAAGCGGGGTTTTTCGCCAAAACCCGGGCCCGGGGACAACCGGTACCTACCTCTGAGAGCACCCACAGAGAGGGGTCCTGGCCAACCGTGGTAGGACCGTGGGTCTCCTGAGTCCATCCCCGGTCCAAATCGGCAGTAGGACCGGTGGGTGAACGACTAACTATCGACCCACTGTGGCCCAGGTGACCCCTTTTGTCGATCAAGCCCAAATCGGACGGGGACCTTCTTCGGCGTTCTAAACACGATTTTGAAGTCGGTTTCATTAATTTTATTCTAAAATGGTGAAGTACTAACCCGCCAATTATGTTGGTTCACCAAATCATACCCGATTCGCTCGGATCTCGCCTGCACCGAGCAGGAATCCTTATGCCTTCAAGTAAGTGGGAGAGGGCGTTTGGCCTTGTTTCAAGGCATTTGTTTGGCATTCATATAACTATATCTAATCTAGTCATGTCATCATGAATATGTTATATAGATTAGTCATTCCACTCATTGATGTGTATTTATGCTATGTTTACTTTTCAAATGCAAATTGAATGAGATGTTATATGTTGAATGTGGACATCATGTTGCATTGCATTGATAGACTGATCGTGGTGGTGAAAACGAATGCATTGGTGGCCCGTGGTATGGGACACGGAGGCACTATGATCGTATACATATAGGAGCATCGGTAGGATTCTCACCATCCGTGCTCGACCCTTCCTATGAGGTTAAGGTGTTGGGTTACCATTTGAAGCGGGGTCGCGGTTGTCGGACCTTTGTGGCGGTTAGGCATTACGCCGAGTCATGTAGGACGATCGGCAACCGGTGGTATATTCAAGAGGGCCAATTGTCTGCTTTTAAATTCTTTGTCACCTTTATTTCGATTATTTACATTTCTTGAGAGCCGAGTTGGGCGGCATTGTCTTTACTTTTCAGTACTCATGGTGGGCCTTCTCCAACAGCCCTATGGCGTCCTTGGGAGGGAGTTCTGGCTCGTGCCGGAGTATCTGCGCCTTGTGGTTGTAGTAGCATAAACCAAAGACTTAGTAATGTTGATTAGGTGTATGTGAATTAAAATGAATAGCATGGCATGTAGTGCATATGATGTGTTGCGATGTGTGGATGTTGTGTGTGGTCCACCCTCTACTTCTTGAGCTAGTGAGCTCATCCGTGTACACCCTTTTAAATGATTTTCAGGCATCTCGAGGAGCATGGGGTGGGTCCCTGATCGAGTTTCTGAAGAGGTGGTGGACCCAGGAGTTTGAGCCGCAGCGTGAGCGCTCGTCGAGAGTCTTTGAGGACAATTGAGGCAGTGAGCTCCACCTTGGAGGCCGTCTTTTAGCTCCACTACTAGGGCGAGTGAGCTCTTCTATGTGATGCCGAGTGGGTACAACCTTTGATGCCGACGATCTCGGCCTTGATCTAGGGAGTACATGCACTCTGATTGATTTTGATGAACTCTTGTATATACTTGATATTTGAACTTTATTCTTTTGTGTATATATCATGCCTTGGGCCCCCAAAAGTATATAATTATTGTATCACCAATTGGGTATCAAGTATATAGGAGTTATTCACGAGTAAAACTAAGTCTTCCGCTGATCGATGAATTTATGTTAGTGTGTGTATCTTTGTGGTGGAATCTGATGTCGATGATCCCGGCGAGTTTGGGTTAACTGGGGTTAACTCGGTCACCGCTCAGTTCGGTGAGCGGGTGTGACATCAAGAGTCGAACCACCTGTAGAGTTTCCCTCGAGGATGGTGGGTCCTCGATGAGTTCGAGCATGTCGATTCAGCGTGTAAGGATCTTTGATGGAAACAGTGACTTCTGGCCTACATAGTTTCTTTTTTATGTACTCCCTTTTGATTACTTGATGCTTAAATTGTTATATTTTTATGTATATATCATGCCCTTGGGCCCAAATGTATATAAATTTTATGACTCAATTTGGGTATTAAGTATTTGAGAAATAATTACAGGTATTATTACGAACAGGTCTTCCATTGAAAACACAGGTCTGATCTTAGTTTAGTAGATGTATGCTGTATTGCAGTTGCTGCATTATTGATCCTAGCAGGTTTGTGAGTTAACCGGAGTTAACTCGATCACCGGCTCGATTTTGCGTGAGCAGGATGTGACAAAACAAATCCCAACCTTGGCTAAAGGTAAGGTCTATACCGATCTGGAGCAAAGATAATTCTTCTTACAAGGGACCTCCACACTTGAACTTTTATTACCTCATATCAACTCCAGGAACTAGCATATTTCTTAATTTGGAACTCACCTCGTCTCTTCGAAAACATCTTTATCTTAAGGCAAAACTACTTGTGAAGAAATAAGGAACCAAGGACTAAGGCATTGGATTGTTTTTGACAAAACATGTTACCAAGCATTAATGACATTTGCATTTTTTTCTTTTTTCGCTAATAAACTCTTCTACTCCACTACTTTTGGCACGAATGACATGGTAGAGCAAACACCGGACACCAAGTTACTATGTAGCTTTGCTTTTTGCATATGCCCACATCGACAATGATGCCGAGTTTTTTTTTCAGGTTTCCTCCCTAAGAGTTTCGATCAAGTCACCACTCTTCTGGAGCAATGCCTTATCTAGTTCCCAAGGAATCAACTCCTACTCTTCTTTATACCACATTTCACACTTCATTTAAATTATGTATTTGTCAACTCATGCTAAATTAAAAATAAGGTCTCAACTCCAAATCAAGTGTACAAGAAAACCAAAGACTTACATATGGTCCAACACCATAAAATAGGGGTCTCTTATTTTTCAAAATAAAGTCACATCTCAAGACACAGGCTTGTTTCTTTCTTCTCAACAGGGTTTTATATGTTCAAGATGGGTATCTTAATCAAAACTTTTAATTTCATACATCAAGCAACCGAATGGTATATTCATTAGCCAAAAGCTAAAGTAGAACATCCTTAGCAAGCTCAAAAACAAAAGGAAAAACAAACAAAACAAAGTGAAAAAAAGCAAAAATTGGTTTTCCTCCCACACAGTTAAGTCATGCAATGTCCTCAATGCATGTAAAGAATTAAAAGTAAAGACAATGTAAGGGGGTCATACCTGGTTAAAAACTAGTCATCAGTGTAAAGAGGTTCATGGAGATCCATGATCTCTTCCAAAATAGAAGATGACAACTCAATAAAGGGCTTCAACTTATGGGTGATCCCAAATTTCTTAATGAGGGCCTCAAATAATCTATTGTAAAAATGCTTGCCCCTGTCAAAAATGTAATAAATGATCCCATTACCCATCTACCATCTACTTTAGAATTTCATTTTGAATTGTTTCCTTCATCCTTTGGGTTAGCTCTCTCTCGGGGTTCCGTTGAAGGTACCCCCCAATGAGGTGACTATGATGTTAAAAATAGAAGGACTAATTCCTTTGATGTCAATCATGGTCCAACCTAGGGCTTCCTTATTGTATTTTAACATTTAAAGTAATTCCTCTTCACGGCTAGAAGTCAAATCTGAAAAAATTATTACTAGAAAGTGCAGTGGGGCCCTGAAAGCATACCTCAAATCGATGGCAACTCCTTAAGATCTAGCTTAGGGGCTCTAATATAAAGGTTGGGGAATGGAATTGGAAGGGGTCATAAGGGCTTTATAGGTGGTTGGAGACTCCAAACCTCGGGCATAATTCATCATCAAAACCACCCAATTGTTCCATACACTCTTGAAATTCGAATCAAAATCAATATCAAAATATGTCTCAATGGAATCTGGAATTTCACAGGCATATGAACTTCCTTCTCATGGATTTGGTTGCTTACCCAACCTAAAGACATTAAAATCCATAGAAGTGTTGCCAAAGAAAGTTTCATGGTACCATTCCTACAATTAATTATGGCATTGTTGGTTGCAAGGCGGTCTACCAAGAATAATTGGGATCTAGTCCTAAATGTTGGTGGCCCGGTTGGGTGTCTAAAACAATAAAATCAACGGGGAATAAAATTTCTCAACTTTAAGTAAGACATCCTCAACCATCCCTTTAGGAATCTTAACAGATCTATCTGCCAACTGAAGAGTAGTTCCAGTGGTTCTTGTTGCTTATATACATGGTAAGGCAAAAGATTCACACTTGCAACAAGGTCAAGTAAGGCATGCTCAATGTAGGTGTTGCCTATGACACAAGCTATGGTAGGGCTCCTGGATCCTATACTTGGCAGCTATAGGTTGAGTAATTATACTTGTCGCCAAGAATGCCTTTTTGGGCACACTAGTGATACGTTTATGAGTACACATCTTCGGGACCTTTGCATAGCGGAGATGCGGATATGGCATCCAAAGAGGGATGTTCACTTCTACCTTTTTTAAGACTTCTCAATTTTTTTCATGGAAGCATTCTTCTTTTTTTTTACCAACCGATTAGGAAAGGGGTGGAGGAACATAAGCATTGTTAGGATTTTGCTCTTTTTCAAAAGAATCATGTTTGGTTTCCTCAACCAAATCATCTTTAGTTGCTTTAGGTTCATTAGACAAACCTAAAATAAGAGGCACACTTATGTCTTCAAAGAAGGAGAAAGAAGGAGAGTTAACGGGGTAATAGATGGAGAAGATTTAGGAACACTTTGTTGGTACTCTTGGCCTCCTAAGAGCATAAACAGCATTGCATTGATTGAAAGGCTCTTGTTGTGGACTTTCTTTAATTGAATTCAACTGATTTGGAATTGGTTGATGATTCATATTCTTATTTCTGGGATTTGATTTGTCTGACTAGGCATCTTCCCTTTCTCCCTTTCATGCAAAACATTAGCAAGTTGGGTGATTTGTTTCTTCATATTATGTTGGCTTGTCATTAAAGTACTCATGAGAAGTTCCATGCTTTTCTCTAAAGAAGAAAGCCTAGCCAAATCACCACCTCCTCTCATGAATCCTAAAGGTTGATTCACAGGAGGTGGTGGAATAGCAGATTGAGTGGGGATCCTAAAGTTGTTCTGTTGATTGGGGGCATGTTCCTTTGATTGGCTTGTTGGGGAACAAGATGCCCTTGACTCAAGGGTTGAAAATTAGGACCAACTTGATTATTGGCTTGATTCCAAGGGAAGTTAGGATGGTTCCTCCATCCTAGATTGTAGGTCTGACTATAAGGGTTGTTTTGGGACATGGCATTCACATTTTCAGGACCCATATTTAAACCATTCACACGAGAAATATTAGGGCACTCCTCCATCACATGAGTGGGAGATTGGCACCAACTACATATAGGCACAGAATGATTTGTTTGGTTCAGTTGGGCAGGTCCTTTGACTACTATGGCTTCGAGTCTCTTAATAAGACTCTCAAGTTGAGCCTCTTTGGCCACAACATCTTCTACAAGGTAACCCTTATTTGTCCTCTCAATTTCTTGAGTAGACTCCCATTCTCTGGTTTTCTTAGCCAATTCAAGTAAAAAGTTTCAAACGTCATCTTCATCTATAAAAGTTGTAAAACCTTTGTGGCACATAGAATCTAACAACTTTGTGCGATAATCAATACCCTCATAAATGATTTGACAAAGTTGTCATATATCAATTCCATGGTGAGGGCATTTCTGAAGGAGGTCCTTAAATCTCTCCATAAATTTGGAGAATGACTCACTAGGTTTTTGCTTGAATTGAAGAATGTCACTCCTAAGTTTATTGGTTTTATACAAAGGAAAGAACTTTTCTAGGAATGCTATAGTAAACCCATCCCATGTGGCAATGGAATTGGTAGGCAGACCATAGAGCCATTTCTTAGCTTGGTCCTTGAGCGCAAAAGTTATGAACCTTAATTTTACAGCATCATCAGTCAATTGTTGGACCTTAATCAGAACACAAACCTCCTCAAATTCCCTAAGGAATAGGTATGCATCCTCAGAGGGCAGCCCATGGAAGAGGGGCAACATAGTGATGTACTAAGATTTGAGCTCAAAATTATTGCCCTGAGCTTGTGGTAGAACTATGCAGGAAGGTTGGTGATGAGCACATTTATGTGTGAAATCTAGTGTAGTAAAACATGCATTTTATATATTTAGATTGAGCTACCTTGGGTTTTACTCTCTTTTTGTAAGTTTTATATTTTTAGGGTCTTAAGGACTATTGGGTGCTATATCTCCAATTTTACACACAAAGAGGTCCTATTTCTTTTCATGGTTGCGAAGAGGACGAAATTCTAAGCAAGATGAAAGTGCTCAATTGCAAGTACACGTTCATTTGGTCAATCGTACAAGTGATTATTCTTTTCGGGTCAGAAAAAGAATAATGGATCAGAACTGAACCGAGATGTAAAACCAACCCATTTGCAGTTGTCCCAAGGGTATAAGAAATATTTCAAATGCCAACAAGGATCGATAGACCACATCCTTATGTGATTGAAGATTCATTTTTTATAACAACAACTTCCTAGCGTAGTTGGTGAGTTGTGGTGTGCAAAATCCCTTGCTTATTAGGAGGTCTCAAGTTCGAACCTCTTAGCGCCATTTTAAGAGAAAAAAAAAGAAAAAATAAGAAATAAGAAAAAAAAAAAAATAAAATATAAGGGCATGGATGGAATTTTCTATTAAAATAGAATATTGTCCAAATCCAAGCAAGAAAAATAGGCCAAATGGGGTTTCTTGTGCAGAAGAGAAAAACAAAAATGGGAGAAAAATAGGAAGAAAAGGCAAGAAAAATCATGGAGATCTCTCCCACGTTTCTCTCTTCTCTCCTCCACTTCATCAACAAGATAAAAAAATATTTTTTATAAGCTAAAATCGTTAGCTTCCCTTCCCCATTCTCTATATAATAGAATTAACATAAGGGGAGGAGGCACTTCATTCTTCTTCTAGGGTTTTTTCTTAGTTGCTCTATCTCTTTCTCTAGCTCTAGCTCTAGGTTTATGCTTTAAACACTTTTGTAAGTTCTTTTTATTCAATTAATGCAAGTACTTTTGTTTTTTATTTAGTTTTTTATTTTTATTGTTTAAAAATTGAAGTTGTAATTTTCAAGTTCTAATTCTAGGCTTAGTTCTAGGTGACAAAACAAGCTATGAATCATGTATTTCAAGTTCAATTTTTTTTTGATTTGTTTTCTCTAGTACTAGAAATTACAGATTTGGTTTATTCCAAATCTAGTTTTAATCTTGGTAGTATCTTAAATCAATCAAGTTTTCAGTTCAAGTGATGAAGTTCAAGTAAGTAGGCTCCTTGGTAGTCTTCTCTCCCCTCTCATTCCCTCTTGACTACCCCTTTTTTTCTTAATCTAGGATTTTAATTTCAGTCATTACATTGTTGCTATCCCTTTCCCCAAGGTTCATTGCTAGCTTATGTGTTGGCTTTGCACCTCCTAACCATAGAACCACCATTTTATTGTTTTTATTTTAATTGTCACCCTTTCCCTAAAGCCAAGTAGAGTAACCCTTGTAAGAGTGACTCTCGGTCAAGTAGGAAAGTTCATATTATGATGCATCCCTAGGCTAAGTAGAAAACCTACTTTTGGTCTCTCTAGCTTTATCCCTTTCTTTTACTTTATTTTTATTTCAGCATTTTTTTCTTCATTACTTTTTAATTGCGTGGGGTGTTTATTTTCAACTATTTATTTATTTAATTTTAATTGCGTGGCTTACGTGTTTAAATTCTTAGATGACGAATGGTTAGGACATTATTTTAGATACATATGTTTAGGATGGTAATTAGAATTAGATCACAATCATTAATCGGTTCACTTTCGCATTATTAAAAGAAGCAAAAAAAATAAAGTGGCTGCTCTCCCATGACCGGCTCTACTGATCCGTATGCTTGTGGTTATATTTTAAAATCTCAAACAAGTTTTTGGCACCATTCGGGAGCAGTTCCATATTATTTTTGCTTTCTTTTTAAACGAATTCTTTGTTTTTTTTTTTTTCCTTTTCTTTTATTGAATTCACGAGAATAACAACTTGTAATAATAGTTGTATCGATGGAGGTTGCCATACCTCACGTATGATAAAGGCAGTTTAACATAGTAGTACCTCGAGAATTGACTTTGAGCAACCGGATCCTGTCGAAGCTCCCAAAAGCAAAAACTAAATCAAAAAAAAAAAAACATAAAATAAAATTTTGCTATCCATTCTTTTGTGCTTGTCTTACTCTAGTTGTAGGTAGTTTTCATTATGAGTGTTAGGTGGATACATAATACTAAGAATCGATTAGAAAGAAGAGATCCAACAAGTAGTGACCCTATCGTTTGCTCTTGTTAAAACTTTTCAATATGAGAGACAACATCAAAACCCTTCACCTAAATCTCTAAAAGATAGGTTTTACCTGCTAGAAAACAACCTTTCATAGTTTTACCACAAGCCGGAATAATTTTGAACTCAAATCTCAATAGATCACTATGTTTCCCCACTTTCATGGGTTGACCTCGAGGATGCATAGCTATTTCTAAGGGATTTGAAGAGGTATATGTTCTAATTAAGATCCAAGCTTTTCGATGATCTTTGTTAAGCTTAGGTTTATCACTTTTGCATTAAAAGACCAAGCTAAGAAGTGGTTATGGGTTTCCATAACCTATGGGTTGTCCACGTTGTCTTCCTTGAAGTTTTTCCCAACTCACAAGACAAATAAACTTAAAGTGATATCCTTAGTTTAGGCAAAAGGCTAGTCAGGTCCTTTTCCAAACTTATGGAAGATTCAAGGATCTACCCAAAGAATGCCCTCACCATGGCCTAGACTTATGGCATTTATGTCAAATAATTTATGAGGGTATTGATTACCCAACTAAACAAATGATAGAGTCTATGTGCCTTGAGGATTCACATCCTTCTGAGATGAAGGAAAGGCATGAGAATTCTTACTTGACTTAGGCTGACAAAACCCGTGAGTGAGAATCAACCCAAGAGAGTGAAAGAACTATAGGAGGAAAATGATATTTTGTGGATGAGATAGTAGCCAAGAAAGCCCATTTGGATAGCCTAATCAAGAGGATTAAGGCTATTGTTCTTAGAAGCCATCATCAGTCAATTTGGTTAAGATTTGTGCTTAGTGCAGTCCCATAGACATGTCATGAAAATGCCCCAACACCTCTGGGGCACCTCTAATGATAGTGTTAATGCCTTATACCAAAATAATCCATATAGTAACACCTACAATCTAGGATGGAGAAATCACCCAAATTTCTCTTGGAATCGGACAACCAAGCGAGGCCTTCCAATTTTCATAATCAAGGTCAACTTTGGACCCAAAGGTCTCCTTTGCACAACAATATTTTTCCCAAAATACTTTTCCTAGGTCACATGTGGACCTCGGCTAGTTTTCAAGGACCCTCTCCTATCATCTTATCGCAACCCACAGGTTTACCAATCTGGAGAGGCAAGTAGAATAAGTGACTTGGAAAAAAATGGCCCTCCTCATGACAAGCAATCAAAATCTTACGAGAGAACTCACCCAAGTTATCTCAATTATGCATGAGAGGAGAAAGAAACTTTATCCATCAACGAGCCTAACCCTAGGCATCATCACTGTTAGTTCACAAGCACCAACTAATGTACCACTTGAATATAGTACAAGGTCATACCCAACAAGGGCCCTCTAACCAATGTAATGTTGTTTATGTCCTTAGGGTGGTAGAGAGTACCAACGAGCATTCTTAAATCTTCCCATCTATTACTCCTATTAACTCTCCTCCGATTGAGGATACAAGTGTGCCTCTTGTTCCAGGTTCTTCTGATTAACCTAAAGATTCTTTCGAAATTAATGATGATTTGGTTGAGGAAACCAAAAATGTCTCTTCTGAAAAAGGGTAAATCCCTAACAATCCTTATGTTCCTCCTGTCCCATTTTCTAATCGTTTGGTAAACAAAAAAAAGATTGCTTCTATGGATAAAATTTTAGAAGTCTTCAAAAATATAGAAGTGAACATCCCTCTTTTGGATGCCATATCGAAGATCCCCGCCTATGCAAAGGTACTGAAAGATTTGTGTACTCACAAATGTATCACTAGTGTGCCAAAAAAAGCATTCTTGGCAGGTAACATTAGTTCCCTAATTACTCATCCTATAGCAGCCAAGTATAAGGATCCAAGGAGCCCTACCATATCTTGTGCCATAGGCAACACCTACATTAAGGATGCCTTACTTGACCTTAGCGCAAGTGTGAATCTTTTATCTTACCATGTGTATAAACAACTAGGATTGAGAGAATTGAAAGCCACTGGAACTACTCTTCAATTGGCAGATAGGTCTGTTAAGATTCCTAATAGGATGGTTGAGGATGTCTTACAAAAGGTAGGGGAATTTATTTTCCTGTTGATTTCATTGTGTTAGATACTAAGCCCTTCTCAACCAAGGATGAGATCCCAATAATTCTAGGAAGACCATTCTTGGCTACTAGTAATGCATTAATCAACTGCGAATGGTTTTCTAAGGTTATCTTTGGCAACAAAACATGTTTAGGATAGGTAAGCAACCACATATGGAAGAAGAGATCAATATGCTTGAGGATTTTTTAGATTTTTCTGATGATTTAATTATCAACTTTGATATTGATTTTGATTCAGAATTCCAAGAGTGTATGGATGAGTTGGATGATGATAGTGAAAATTTCTTTTCTGAAGTCTTGAGTCTTCACACACACCTGGGGAGCCCTTAGGACCCCTTTTCAATTTCATTCTCAAACCTTCCATAGTTGAGCCCCCTAAGCTAGATCTTAAGGAGTTGCCATCTAATTTAAGGTATGCTTTCCTTGGGTCTGACCAGACTCTTCCTGTAATAATTTCTTCAAATTTGACTTCTAGCCAAGAAGAGGAGTTACTTAAAGTGTTAAAAGATAATAAGGAAGCCCTAGGTTGGACCATGGTTGATATCAAGGGTATAAGCCCTTCTATTGTGCAACATCATATACATCTTATAGAGGATTCCAAACCATCCACGAAACCCCAAAGAAGACCTAACCCAGTGATGATGGAAGCCATTAAGAAAGAGATCCTAAAGTGCTTGGATCATGGAATAATTTATCCTATTTCGACGACTAATGGATAAGCCGGTTCACATAGTGCCTAAGAAGTGCAGGGTGTGTAGTTCCCAATGCCAATAATGAACTAATTCCAACTTTGTGTCCAATCGGGATGGAAAGTGTGCATAGACTATAGAAAACTTAATGTGGCAACTGGAAGGACCACTTCCTATTGCCATTCATTGACCGAGATGTTAGAGGTTAGCTGACATGAATACTATTATTTTCTTGATGGATATTCACTATAACCAGATCCCAATTGCTTTAGAGGACCAATATAAGACCACTTTTACATATCCATATGGAACATTTGCTTACAGGCGTATGCCCTTTGGGCTTTGCCATGCCCTTGCTACGTTCCAACGATGCATGATAAGCATCTTTTCTGACATTGTCAAAAAATTCTTAGAAGTATTTATGGATGACTTTTCAATTCATGGGAATTCCTATTTTGAATGTCTTCATCATCTTTTCTTAGTTTTGAAAAGGTGCACATCTAAGAATTTGGTTTTGAATTGGGAGAAATGTCATTTTATGGTTAAATCTGGTATTGTTTTAGGCCATGTAATATCCAAGGAGGAAATTAAGGTAGATAGAATCAAAGTGAATTTAATTGATAATTTACCACCTCCTCAATCTGTTAAGGATGTCCGGTCTTTCTAGGGCATGCGGGCTTCTATAGAAGGTTTATTAAGAACTTTAGTCAGTTAGCCCGACCTCTCACTTTATTACTTGCCAAAGATCAAACTTTTGAGTTTTCTAAAAGTACCTAGAATCCTTTAAATAACAGAAGGAGTTAACCAATGCACCCATTATTCAACCACATTTGGAGAACCTTTTAAACTGATGTGTGATGCTTGATTTTGTCATAGGAGCATTTTGGGTCAAAGGATTAATAAGTTTCCACTATCATTTACTATGCTAGTAGGACCTTAAATGATGCACAACTCAATTATACAATCAAAAAAATTTTTAGTATTGTGTTTGCATTAAAAAGTTTTGGTCTTACTTAGTTGGTTCAATGTGGTGGTGTATCTTGATCATTCCTCTTAGATACTTAGTTCGAAGAAGGATGCCAAAGCCCATCTCATTAGGTGGGTTTTACTTTTGCAAAGTTTGATTTAGAAATTAGGGATATGAAAGGAGTTGAAAACCTAGTTGCAAACCATTTATTCCGCCTTCAATTCCTTAGCTCGATTCTTAGTCCACAGAACTTTCTAGATAAATAGTTATTTGCAGTGTCCAGTGAACCATGGTTTGCTGACATTGTCAACTTCTTATTTTCAGGTGTGACTCCAGATCACTGGTCCACCTAAGATAAGTATAGGTTTCATTCCCAAGTTAAGCACTTTTTCTAGGATGATCCTTATTTGTTTAAGATATGTCCGAATCAGATTATCTGACGATGTGTTCCTGATCATGAGCAATATTCTATTCTCTCTTTTTGCCATGATTATGTATGTGGTGGATACTTTGGACCTAAGAAGACTACCACAAAGGTTCTCCAATGCGGATTTTATTGGCCCACTCTTTTTAGAGATGCTTTTGTTTTTTCCAAGGCTTGTCCCGCCTGCCAGTCTTTTGGCCCTATCAATAAGAGGAACATGATGCCCCTCAACCCTATTTTAGTTGTTAAGATCTTTGATGTATGAGGCACCGATTTCATGGGACCATTCCCTAATTCCTTTGGGAATTTGTATATACTTTTGGCTATTGATTACGTTTCTAATGGATAGAGGCCATACCTTGTAAATCTAATGACCACAAATTGGTGGTCCAGTTTCTCAAAGAGAACATTTTTCCATTTTGGTACACCTGCAATAATTAGTGATAGGGTACTCATTTTTGTAATCGGCCTTTTGAGGTCTTAATGAAAAAGTATGGTATCACCCATAGTTATCTACCCCTTATCACCCCCAAACTAGTGGCCAAATAAAGGTATCTAATAGGCAAATTAAACAAATCTTGGAGAAAACTATTAATCCCAACCGTAAGATTGGTCCCACTCATTGATGCCTTGTGAGCCCATCGGATGCATTCAAGACCGACTTTGGTCTCTTCCTACCGTTTGGTGTATAGGAAAGCTTGTCACTTACCAGTTGAATTGGAGCATAAGGCCTTTTGGGCCATCAAGAAGCTCAACTTTGATTTGTCTGATACGGAAATTCATCGTAGGCTCCAACAATCTGAGTCAGAGGAACTTAGGAATGATGCCTATGAAAGTTCTAGGATTTACAAGGAAAATACCAAAGCTTTCTACGATAAGCACATTCTGCGTAAATCTTTTGCAATTGGTGATAAGGTCTTATTGTATAACTCTTAATTGCATCTTTTCCCTGGTAATCTTAGATCCCGATGGGATGACCCATTTATTGTCCATAATGTATATCCCACGGGTATGGAGATTCGAATCCAAGAACATGGGTAATTTGAAGGTTATAGTTAGTGTTTGAAATAGTTCCTTGAGTTTCCTACTCTTTGTAGTGAAGAGGTCATGGATCTCCATAAATCTCTTTACCGATGACTAACTTTTAATCGGTATGACCCCTTGCATTGTCTTCGCTTTTAATTCTTTCCATACATTGAGGACATTG